>JANVCH010067122.1:0-10629 GCA_025505405.1 Epizoanthus rinbou
AGACTGTAGATCTGTCGAATAGGACAGTGCTTTACTCATCTCCATATTCTTTATCTTATATCCTGCCACAGGATTTTCTTCCCTTTGAAGAGCAATTTCATGGCAGAATGCGAGATAGTTTAACTGACTGCCCTTCTGTTCTGGAATCGCTTATAGCGAGACCTCGCGCATTATTGAGAAACAGAACATAGAAATCATTTCTTGTTGATGTCAACTATAAAATGTACAGTTTTATTTATTACATACTTGTTTCTATAAATGTATTTTAGTCTAATTACTGAAAATAAACCATTTTTTGACTCATTTGTATTCTCTTTTGTTTGTTTGTTTGTATGTATGTATAGTATTTTGTAACGATTTGATTTCCACAATTTGTACAGGTCAACGAGATAGGTCGACTCTATCCAGCGAGTGTCTTAAAACCATTTCTATTAACATATCAAACACGAGAAGAAGTGTTTCATCACGTATCAAACACCGAGAAGAGAGTTTTTTTAAACTCAAATTCGAGGTGTTTGATATTTGATGAAACCCTCATTCGATTGTTTGATATTGATTCTCAAACAATTTGAGTTTTGGTTTAGAATTAACGTACTCAGCAGTTTTTCATCTCGTTTCAAAACACGTCACGGTATTGCTTTTCTTTTGTGTTTGCTTGATGAATTATTAATTAGTTTGAGAACTACATGTAATACCATGCAATGCCACTTGTACCCCCTCCCCCACCCCCACCGGTTATAGGCCCGTCATGCACCAGTTTCGTAACTATAGATGATTGTGTGTATCACAGAACTTCCCCTTCCTCTCATTTCACCATCAATTGCCCCCAATTTCCCTCATTTGCAATCATTTGCCCTCATATGCCCTTGAATATCAATTGAGTTGATATAAATTGATTTGCCAGCACTCATGGATCACCCAAGCTCTTTGGACTTGTTTTTCTTGTTTTGAGAATGATTTACCCCCATATCGCGCTCGGCATGTTTCTTTATTTGCTATTTTCAGTGACTTAAAATTGTGATTCATTCTACAAATCTTCTAACTAGTATAAACCCAGGTCTTATTATCGACGCTTTTTTAAATCAATCGTTGTGACATAAAATCTTACACAAGTTAACAAGGAGACGCTTATTGTGAAAGATACACAACTCGGAGTTCGCTATTTCCTAATGCGATCAAATTTAATCTTGAAAATACTAATTCCAATAAACGACGATATCAATAATTGTTTTATATTAGTTCTTGCCGGATTGAGTTCTTTTATAATCTAAATTTATAAATTTAGTTGAGTGTTCTATTACTGTCGATTACAAAGTTCCTAACTACGTTACAATTATTAAACGCCACAAGTGAGCACACCTTGCTGATCGAGAACTGACTTTTCTTGATATAATTGAAACATTTCTATTGGCTGTTAGGTTGATGATCAGTCAGACTGATAATATTCAATATTAATATTTGCAGTTACATTGACATTTCATTTGCAGCTTCACAAATGTGATCGGACTTCAAGTCTCCGGTGTTTGACAGGGACGTTTTGAATTTCGTCACTGTCTGTGTTTGCAAGCTCTGAGCTTCACAGGTTCTCTCTCACAGCTCGCAATAGAACACACTGAATATTTAAGCATCGAATTATAACGCCCATTCCGATTTTATTTGCCTGTGCACGCTTTGGAAAATAACATTGCCTTCAAGTGCTGGGTTGGACAAGACAAATCGTGATATTTAGTTTGCTGAATATAATTTTTGTCGATCATATGGTTATACATATAGGCTGCATCTAATTTCAACGATTGACGATTGGGCGAAATTGAAGTCTAGCACTGAGAAGGACGTATCTTTGCAGTGTATATAATTTATAGCATGGTAACAACCGTGGCAAAACTGGACAACACGATGTCTTGGGGGCAACGAAAAGTGAATCATGCGAGTGGAATTGTAAATATTACAGACCTGGATTTATTAACGTCAAGTTCAAGATTCAAGCTTTTACCAGTCGCTGACAGGGATGTATTTAGATACAGTTACAATTTAGGAGCATTCTCACCACCGTATGAGACATTGCCAACACGTAGATCAAACCAGAACGGCAGTAAATTGCAGCCCAAATCCGCCATAGGAGAGAGCGAAATATTTAGGCAACCTATCGCAAACTGTTCCAGTCACTGCCAAACACCGCTGAAGTTCGGTTCACTTGAAATAGATTCATTATTACAGAAACGCTCAGTTTCACCAGTATTATGTGAAATACAACAAGTTACTTTGCCTTTCAGTGAAACCGAGAGAAACGAAAAAGTGACAGTTCGTGAAAACCGTGATGTAGCAAATATTTCTGAGGATTCCATGCGTGAAACTCACGACAATAAACTGGCAATTTTACCGTTGGAGAGCCAATGTCGGCCTGTCTCTATTTCTATTTCTGTTACTGATACAGAAACGGATAATTCTGTGTGTCTACCTATTCCTGAGTACACAAAGTTATCAGATAATGTCCGCGCAGAGCCAGTACGCGTGGTAGAGAATAGAGAGGAACCGAAAAAGTATGACCAACCGCTATCGCCAACGGCTAAATTTCGAAGAGCAGCGAGGAGACTTGGAGTTCAGTTACCTCCTGAAGAACTTTACAACAAGCAGAGAAGAAACGGACTCTGTGAGGCGATGGACAATGCCGCAGACCAGAGGAAACTACTACGGATTTTAAACAAGAAATTCTAATTTCGTAAATATAGAAATTGACTGTATACCACATGTGTTCGCGTTTCGGGTTTTGAATCTTCAGATTGAAAGAGATCCTAGCGATTATCATCTCCAACTTAAAGAAGGCTATTAGTTTTTATTTTTTATTTTGGGTAAAGAACGTCTGCCGTCTTATGTTTAGATCAAGAGATAGAGTTTGAATTTTTTTATCTGTGATGTTTGCAGATCTTCCAAATGAGTAGTTTATTTAATACAGCACTGTTGTTTTCTGGTCGCAATGAGTATTTCGCAAATTTGCTCAATTAAAAGCCAGCTGACATGAAGAACACTCGAGCTGCGGGTTGTATTAGACCAAAACTGATTTATTAATTGAGCAAAGTGTGTTCATTACTAGAAAATCTACAAGCTATATATAGATGTTTTCCAAAACTTACCAAAACAAGAAACGTGGTAATACGTAACTTTTAATCATAATTTTTCAGTAATAAAACCTTTTCCTCTTGCTTTAATATTTGATTTTAACTTAATTTGTTTTCGCTTTTATCCTGGTCCTTTAAAACTAAATTCCAGTTGCCCAAAGCTTAGCATGATAAGCATTTTTCTGTAAGTTCACAGCAAAATTAGTTTGAAATCACAGATTTTCCTCGAGTACACAAACATGACTTACCGTTGTATAGCACTTCATGTGCGCCACAAAGAGTTTAATTCACAACAAATTATTATTTACTGTGTTACTAAAATACTTAACAATAATTCTTTAGAAACATTTAATGTATGCCATGTATTAGTAATTTGTGAAAAACGTAATTTACAAAGTTCGCTGTGCATGCAATTCGGTTTCAATTTATTGAGTTAAATCTTGGAAATATGTTAGCCGAATTCTACAAATATACATTTCAAGTCATTTGTAAAATCTTCTAATAGATGCTGAATTTTTAATACTGACATTTAAAAATTTAAAAATAAAAGTTGTTATCTTGTCACCGAAACGAATATACGTAGTTTCTTGTGTTATATTTTATGTCTAACTGAGAACAAAGAAAAATCTTGACTGTGAATTCTGAGTCCACGGACAGATTCTAATGCATGTGGTCATTCTGTGGAAATCTGGAAATCTGGAAATCTTAAGATTGACATAAAGAATTGATACAAAACCTTGTTATATTTCATTTCTTAAAATTATTTCGCCTTTCCAGTTAGAAGTATTGTTGTTTTCAGAACAGTTTTCACGACCTGGCTTTACCATTAAAATCAACAATAGCTGCGGAAAGATAAGATGTCGTCATTTAATATATTTATAGCAATCACGTTCCATCCTAAAACAGTAATTATATACGTGAAACGGGTTAGCGCGTCGGTGAGACATCAGTCTGGTATTGAATACTTTCGCCAAACAATTCGTGGGTTCTAGGCAACTGTTAGGCCTGAGTTTCAGACATCTTGCTACAGTCGTGCTTAAGTGATGCCGAATTCAATTTGGAAATTTAAAAAAAAAATTAAAATTCAGGACTAAAATATTATCAAAGGGTAAAACAAACAAAGTGAATCCAAAAGGCTATTAATACTGAATTTAGTTTCGCACAACTCTAGCGCGGCGTGTGAACTAAACCTTAAACAGATCGTCAGCTTGGTAAAACTAGATACTGTCCACACCAAAAACTGATGTTTTACTTTAGCTACCAATATATGGTAAAGCCTTATCCGAACATAATCAGATTACTATAAATAAATCTCGAAATATCGTTCGATTTGCAACCAAGAGGCAAATATGATATTATAGGAAATTCAATGCCTGACGAGGGAATTTCACGTTTAATAGCACATCCACAAGAAATACTGGTTTCATATTGGTTGTTTACTGTGTGAATTAATCCTTAATAGCACATGTGTTATTTGAACACTAATTGGCACTGTCATCCGGGAACTTTGCTCGACGAAAAAATCTCTCACGATCACCAAACGAATTGTATTTTTTGCAGGTGTACAGAAAACACCACCGTTTTTCTCGAAGAATTAATGAAAAATACTACTCGTATTTGATGAAAGTGACAAATACCACTCGTGCTTCGCATTCGTGGTATTACTGACACTTTCATCAAATACGAGTGATATTTTTCATTAATTCTTCTCGAACGGTGGTATTTCCTATACAAATTTCACGCGAAAAATGATATCGCACGAATGAGTGCGATATCAGTTTTTCAAGTGAAATTTAATGTGGAATTCCCGAGTCAGGTATTGGATTTGCCTTGAATCGCATAGTCATTTATTATTGATTTAAGAACAAGGAGTCTTTCCAATTTGTAAACAAAACTTCGGCGCGCGCAGCTGGGAAATTCAGGTCATGCAATTAGGTCCTTATAGATTGTGCTTGGCAACTTTTTGGCAACTTTTGGAGTTTTGAGCAACCTTTTGCGCTGCGAGCATCCTTGCGCATATTTGTCTTCAGGAGCAACATTTGAGCAACAAATGAGCTTATTAGATATATCAAACACACGACTTATCTCGGCTCACATTCAAATTTTGCAGTTGATTGAATCTAGTTATACTAAAATACTCCGAGATGTACCGGTATTGATCATTGCAAATGATCAACATTACTCTTATATTCTCAGTTTTAATTGACGCCCACAGACATGTAGAACAGCAGCGCTGTTGTCCCGTGCAAGTACAAACTCTTCAACCCACAGCTGCCTCTCTGGAAGAATTTAGAAACTTTGCATTTCTCAACAATGACGACACGATTGCCAATTTGGCCCAAGAGCTGCCTGCATATCTTGCCGCAGCTGATGCTGTTGTAATGGAAAATGAGGAAGACAAGGTTGTGTGGTGGGCACCGCACAGTGACACACTTCCACACTGAGCAGCAGTGGTGAAGAAGCTTTTGGTTATACAACCAAGCTCTGCATCTGCAGAGAGGACTTTTAGTCTCCTAAGCAATGCCTCTAATGGCATAATGCTCAACAAGATTCATCACTTGACGGTTACCTTGAGGCATCTGTGATGCTAAGATATAATAATGCTAAGAGGCTGTAAATGTATTGATATCAGTCTGTATATACTGTTGCGAGTTGGTGCAGCTGTTTGCAACATTGTCTTGTTGGAAAACTTTATTTTTGGACAATACTAGTGGCATTTGTACTTCATACTTGTGTTGTATGGCATATTAAACAATTTCTGCATTTTATCCAGGTTCTTGTTTAATTAAATGGCTTGTTTTGGCAAGCAACTTTTCAAATTGTAGGAGCGACTTTTAAATTTTTTGGCAACTTTTGAGCATTTTGTTTAGCAACTTTTCGACAATTTACTAGCACAATCTATAAAGGCCTACATGTAATTCCACGTTAAATTTGCACTGTCGTTAGCCAAATCAGCGTGCGAGATTCGTCTCAACTATGCGATTCTATGTTAAATTGCGTTAATACACGCTTTTCTTTTTATAAGAACCAGATATTTTGGCTGAGGCTCATTGTGCTTAATATTTTGGCCATTTCAGCCTCAAAGTGTTCTTAAATTTTGGGCGATCTGAGCCTCATAGTTCTTATAAAGTTGTTCTTATATATAACAACAAAAGAGTGTAGTTTATCAGCCTGCTTTCCCCGGGTCATAAGGGGCCTTAAGCAGCTAGGACCACGAAAGCTACGATGATGGCTGTTGAACTTCTATTTTCTCATTTTCTCTTTCTCATTATCTATCACCCATTCGTTTTTATTGTTTCTTGTATCCAGGAGTATAAACCTGAAACTGTACGAAGCCCAGTTTTCAATCCCAAATGTTGTCAGTGCTCCGGGTATACAATACAATACAACACAACACAACACAACACAACACAACACAACACAACACAACACAACACAACACAACACAATACAATACAATACAATGCAATACAATACATTTATTAATTCAATCCTTCTAAAGGTTTTTCAGAATTAATTTACATTACAATAATTAAAAAAATTATATTTACATGTAATTACAAAATTTTAAAAACTACATTTCTTTCTTGGCCCTTCTTATGAATTCAACGAGACTAGCGGAATTTTGTCTGGTTTTAGTTAGAGAATTAGAAAGGTACATTGAGATCCTGACTGTGTCGTGTACTGTAACTGTGAATACTGAAGCGAGTTGATAATTTGGTAGAAAGATAAGACGGAACTAGACGGTTGATACACTTAGATATCATTGCAAGGTCTCTTAGGAGCAAATATAGTAGTAGTGTCCAATGTTAGACTTCGGAGGGTTAGCTGATATTATCTCTTCATAGTACTTAGTATTGTACAGATTAAAACAAGAGACTGAAGTAAAAGCGATGTAGTGAATACTAAAGACAGCTTTACTGACATTAACAATAATGTCGTCGATCATAGGTATCTATCCTGAAAAAAACTCAGTCAGAGCTGAGAGTACAACTGGACGACCTACGTCACGAGAAAACTAGGTTACAAACCGAAGTCTCTGTAGCACAGCAAAAGTACTTCGACGTACAGAGTTCCTACGACGCATTGGACGCGTCTACCAGTCAGGCTCTTGAGGCGGCACACTCACCAAACCGAAAGATAATGAAAATCGAGGCTCAATATCAGGCCGTGATGAAGGAAAAGGAGGAACATTTGAATGAGTTGAACATGGTGCGTCAGAGGATGACTAAGTTGGAGGCCGAGTACACAGAGATTAACCGCAGCAAGGAGAGTCTTGAATACGAGGTACGGTAGAGAAAAACGTAGTCTTCTTACACTACGATGTAATGCTAATGTAGTTCATGATAACAACTATGGCAATATGCAATGTAATACATAAAGCTCATAAACCAAGTGTGACGTTCGCACCGTAATTATAAGTTATGGGCTGAGTTTTTAATCCGTTCTTATGGAACAAGCGCGAAGCCCTGACCATGAGGAAACAAACGAGGATCCATAACTTACAGCACGAAACGAGGCTAATACGGTGATTAGTACATGATTTTTCTACCTTTATTGAAAACAAAACAAGCTTTATGCACTTCTGGGGCTAATAGCAGTCCGTACTATAAGTTAAGGACCTCAAAATGACAAATGAGCGAGCTCAAATTTATCAAGTCATATAACAATATGTGTCCTATCTCATCTATTCTTAATCTCATCAGAAGCGGGACCTTATCTTCTCTGGCACCGCTGATCGCGCGTTTTCGCTCTGTGCGCCCAAGCTCGACAAGCTCTGGAACCTGCTCCCACATAACATACACACAAGTAACAGCCTCCCAATTTTCAAGACTGACACATATGATAACATTTTTATTTAAGAAATATCTTTAATTACTTTTAAATAGGTCTTATTATATATACTTCATTATGACTTGCATCTCATCCGGCGCGAGGACTGTACTCTCCAACGGAATCTCGGAAAATGACCGCATTCTTCTCCGTGAAGTATCGCGTTGATCATTTCTCATTTTAGCATCTCCAATGGCTAATTCCGGACTTGACATATGTGAATAGATAGGCGGGCTTACTGACTGTTGGCTTCTAGAAGAAAGTATCTGTTGCTGGCTAAAATGCAAATGTTCGTTGTGTGTCGACAGCTGTGTAACTAAATATATGTCTTCCCGAGGTGGAGATTGCTTTTGTTTCGTAGAAATGAGCGACGCGTTGTTCATTCTTTGAAAGGATACTCCATTCGTGGTCTGCACGTTATTTCGTTTCTTTTCCTTTTTCTGTATCGGTGGTAAGACGGAATAGTCGTCTTGTATTGCTGGGTTCTGCAGTGGTGGTAGTTTAACTCGGTGCGTCTGGCTTGGAGGTGAGCATTTCTCTTGGAAAAATGTTGCCGATCTCGTGGGTGAAACTAAGTAATACACATCTGTTGCATCGTATTTTTCTGGTACTAGTTTCAATCGCTCGAGCTTTAAGGGTTGTTTTCTTTCCTGATAACTACCTGGAGATGCTTGTGGCACTGGACGTTTGACGTTGTCCTGTTGGGGACGGTTTTGTATTCTCCTCTGAAGGAGAGAGTTGGAGGTTGATGAAAGATTTTCTTTCTCTGTTGATCTTGCCATACGGTTTTGAGAAATACCAGTCGATCTAACGCTTTGACTGCCTGTTCCACGTACATCTTTAAACGATTCCACACTGTCCTGATCGTCCTGATCAAGCGCTTCCGCTGTACTCACCATGTAATGGTAAGTGGAAGTTCGTTTGGGAGAAACACTATTTTCGTTTGAAGCGTTGGCCCGCCTTGTGAGAGTATCATTTCCATTTTCACAGCTGGGTTCATCTGGACTGTCTATGGAGCTTTCAGGTTCAACTGACGGAAGATGTAGCGCCTGAGATTGGAAGTTGCCGGCCATATCAATTGTTAAATGCGTCTTCCTCCGATACATCGAAACACTGAGTAACGATCCTTACCAGAAAGATTATTATATATCCACAACGTGTGAGTCAGAAAAATAATGTCTCTCCTTATTTGGTAATGATAGAGTAAGTATTAATTTCAAATCTTTTGTTGGAACGAAGAAGCTAATGGAAATGGCTGCGTGCGACATGTCTTGCACCAATTACATTCTTAATTACTTCCTACGGGTAATGAATATTACTGTAATGTGAATCCAATCAAAGTATTCAACGTCAAGAATGACATCAATAGCCATATAAGGATAGGGCGTTCTGCTACTAACACTAATAACAGTCCTGGCATTGAAAACAGCCAGGACATGACCGGCCAAAATCACGGTCTAATATTTCATCTATTTGTCTAAAGGCAAGACAGGAATGCTACACAATAAACGTATCTCCATATTTCAGATACAAATTCACAGAGATAGCAAAAAGAATTTCTCTCACAATGCAAAAATGTCTGCAAACATTTCATTAATGTTCACAATAAACATAACCAACACTATGGTAATTGAATGACGCAGTTCAAACTATCGGTACGTTTCTTGACCATATATGGCAGAATCAGAATTCGGCAGCTATGCATATTATTGTCTGATTTCTGAATTAATCCTAAACTCATGTTATTCCTCTGTCACTCCTATGAATCAATTGACATTGCTCTTCCACTATATCAAAGATGAGGACTTTGTTTCTAACATAGCGCATTCATAGTTGGAATGGAGACTACCTGATGAAAGATTGAACGTCATAATATTCTGTTTGTAGGAGGTTTCCCCTTATATGGACAGTGGTGTTCTCTTGAACGTCAACATATTCTGTTTGTACGCGTCATCTGCAGAACACCTTCAAGATGTAATTACGTTGGTACCAGCCTGTTCGAAGTTGTTTTTCCAGCATTCCATGTTTTTCCATGTAACGTTTATTCTGGTCTTACGATATGTCGGCATAACAGAAAATTCAGTGTAATAATATAACCCTAACCCTAACCCTATTCATATCGTTGAGAAACATATCACTGTCTACATCAGCCATTCTAAGGTACTGGTTATGATGCTGGTTTCTCGACTTATCGGAATCAGATGTCTTTCCGCACTTCAGATGGTAAGTTGGTTGCCTAACCCCACCCCTATAAGGGATATTATCCATGTCATTGAATCTCTCCATGATAGTAGTTGAAATTAGTGTCGCTTTAGCCAAGTTAAAGCAATTTAGCTAAGCAGCAATTTAGCTCTTCAAACGTACGATCTTGTAATTATAAATCCGAAATAAAGTCCAATGTTCTAAAGGAGACATATAGTGTCGCACATTGAAACTATTTGCGGGTTAAGAAATAAGGAGAACTGTGTTAGTATAATAGAATGGAGAAGAGCACTCACTCTCACACAACTATATTTCATATACATATGATTTAGAAACTGTTAGGGATCGTTCATTGTTTATCATGCAGGAGGTGGTACGAGGAGTTATTACGGGTGGGGGGACTAAAAATATAACTGACCTCAGACAATTTGAATTTAGTTTTGAATTTGAATTTTGATGTACATTTCTGTGCATTTGT
>JANVCH010067133.1:0-10629 GCA_025505405.1 Epizoanthus rinbou
GAGCAGCTATAGTATATTCACCTCGCCGCATTCGCGGCTCGGTGAATATCCTACGCTACTCACCTCCACTTCGGAGAGTAGTTGCTAATTATTACTCATTGTATGTTTTGATTGCTCGACATTTGCAAGAGTTAGCTAGAGAATAGCTATAAATACGCAACCTTTCCAAGTGCTGCTCGTTAGTTGAGTGGTTAGAGAGCTTCCCGTGTGATCGGGGTCTTATGTGTTCGAGATCTGCTTGGGACATTACCTTTCTTCTTCAGTTGAGATCCAACTTGCAATAACAACCTCGCAATGTTCTTTGTCGAACCGTCACCAGAGTTCATGCACATTTTGTCGAATAAGATCATATTTGGTAGTCCATGATCCAGACACATGAATTTCGAATAAACAACCATTTACTTGCCTCATTCACACCTCTGGTAGCATCTGTTATCTCCTTTCGAAGAGGCATGTTACTCGTAACTGTTAGAGCCACCACGTCCTAGCCTGTGTACCGAGGCGCTATTTATTTTTATTTATTTATTTATTTTATTTATTTCGCTTCGCCAGATCTATATATAGCAGGACACACTCTGGTTGATGTCGCTCGGTCGAGTTTTTATTAAAAGCGGTGACTGGTATTTAAAAATATACCGATTAAGCGTTGTCTACGAGTCAACCTTTTTGTTCTGAAAGAGACTAACTAGAACCTCCCCCCAGACAATAGCGCGACAAAAACGTTCAGTTGGCACCACCCCCACGCGCGCGGCTTTTGTCTATGGGGAGGCACTTGCCAGAACTTGTACGAAACTAGTAGCTCAAGACCATCGACTGTGACAGTTAAGAGTAAAATGGGTTTTACGAAAATATCCTGTTTGTGATGGGGTGTGGAGTTTGGGTGTGAATATATGCATTTTGTGTGCTAAAAAAAATTGTGTCAGAGTTGTTTTACATGCTGGGTCCTTAGACATCCAACTAGTACCTTAAAAGGTAAATATTCCAAGCTTGGAATGGCCCAAATGAAAGAGCACCAAGACTCCGGTATAATATAAATTTATGTTTTCCAGATGGTCGAAAATATATAAACCAGTAAGGATGAGAGCGACTTCTGTTATACAGCACGCATGCACTTCCAAAGCTGGGGTTCTATAATTTGTTTAATGCATTGGATATGTAAATTTGGCTTGGAAAAAACTGTAAAGGCAAATTCATGTATACCACTCTTGTGTATACACATATATTAACTAAATTTAAGAGTAATTTATTATATTTAGAATAAAGAATAAAATTTTGAAAAAATTATATATGGTGTGGATTGGGTTGTGATGGTTGATACGGATTTCGGGAGGTAATGGGTTAAGAAATATTATTTGAGTTGAGGCAAAACAGAAAAGGTTGGATTTAGTTTGGTGTGAATGTAATACTCAAATTCTATGAGTCAAGACCAACATGGTAAATAAATAAATTCGGTGAATTCGATTAATTAGAAATAGTTGGGTTGAGAGTGGGCCGTGGGTTGAATGAAAATTGCTGTTCGAGATGTGAATGAGGTAAGTGAATGTGTTATTAAGATTGTTGACGGTACAAATCTGGGCTTTAGCGAACTCGACGGCTTTCGGCCATAAGAGTTCTGACTTTTCACTCTTCTAAGTACACAAACCTAAATGATTGCTTAGAGCAGAAATATCACTTTAAATCACGCTAATACCACAACAAACACAACTTGTAACTTGATGGCAATAATTTATTGCGAACAATTTCTCATTTGTACTTGAACTAGCAGTGCAGTCTGCCGAAAATGGCGCTAAATTTGAATAGTACGGTCTACTGGCTGCCAAGGGAATTCCTGGATGGCATTTAAGATTATTAGCTAATGAATTTATCGTTATTACATCGCGAGACTGGCAGAGTGTAGCACCGATAATTAAATTCTGTTTTGTAAACGGAATGACTGACTAGTAAATTGAGAACGATTTTAAATTTGCCCATTCGTTTTTAATTCACGGAGGATAATACTTCCATACACTTACTCTAAAAACAATTTAGTGACCATCCGTGAACGCCACAAATGGAATGTTGACGGACATCATTTAATTAAGTCAGATTGCCACAGAATTCCACGACATTTCCATGACCAATCAAAACATTTCAATATATTTCCAATCGTCCTCAAATCTCCAATATAACTTAGTCTCCAAGCAGGCTAATATTACCTCAGCACCACCACCACCACCACCACCACCACCACCACCACCAACAACAACAACAACAACAACAACAACAACAAATACAACCACTGTCACAACAATAATAACATTAATAACAACGGCAACTGCAATGGCATCGGAAACGGCAACGACAACAGCTACATCAACAGCAACAACGGCAACAACAACAACAAATCTTTGTTCCAAGATACCAAGTGTTCTTGGAATGATTGGTTTTGATTAGATTGTACATGCTTGCGAGCGTCACAATTTATGTTGCAGTTTGTTCTTCAAATACGGTCTTTGCATAGCATCACAACAGGAACACTACATACGTACAAGGCTTGTCTTGATCTGCAATTACAATGTGTTGCGGTTATTACGCAATTCAGTTTGTTCGCAGAGTTCTGTTCACGTAGTGAACTACTATGTACAACCAGAGTGATGTCACGTGCCTTCCATCAGCGATAATTCTCTGAAATGCTCCAAAAGGGAGTACAAACTCACACTCGCATGTGTCTGTCCATATTCCATCTTCATCTTGTGGAATTCTGTACCCAGCCGTTCGGATTTTGAGGTATTCAAGCGCTTCTGATCCTCGCAGCTGCTAACCACTTCCTGTACACAAACAAGTGAAGAACAAAAGGTTATCGGCGGTGGGTAAAGTGCTTTACCGTAGTTCACAGGAGAACTGAACCCTTACCCTTAACCCTTATCCTTAAACCTCACCTTTAATCCTAATCCTTAACCTTCACCTTTAACCCTAATCCTTAATCTTACCCTCACCCTCAATCCTAATCCTTAAATCTAACAATCAAACCTAACCATAACAAGCACTTAAGGACATTTTCTTGAGAGAACACAGGTCCAAACATCGCTTTAGGAAAGGAGCTTCCTAGTTTTCAGTATTACAGGCATGTTGGCTACCTTGTGACAATATTTGGGGCAAAAATTAGGATTTCTTCCTTCTGTATATTGGGTAAATGTGTTCTATCCTCCTTATTTCGTTTTTAAAGCACTTGATACAGAAATGGAATTCTTGCAGTAACTCAACGCAACTGTATCAATACCTGAATCAAGTTCGTCTTCTTCATTTTCTGCTCTCCTTCCAAATCGCCCTGTTCACCAGGGGGTGGGCTCTGCAATGTTTCCATGGAAACCAGTTCCAGTAACAAAGATTGTGAATGCGCACGAGATTTTAACACAGAAATAGAAACCTGCGAAGGTAAATTGGAATACCAAATAAGTAACTAGTTCACTGTACTAACAAAGTTTTAAAGCAGGACCGCGGGCTTTAAAATAAACTCCGAATTTATGTATCACGGAAGACTTTCCGGAACAAGCACTAAGCAACACATGGCATTCGTTCTAATACAGATATAGTCTGTGTAACAGGCTCTACGGGGAGGAAATCTTGAATAATCAGGTATGCAAGATCAAGAGGGCGCGAAAGGATCTGAGGGTGTGTTGATCGGCTTGAGCCTGTTACACAGGCTAATACAGATACAGATATTCAATATATACAGGTGCTCCTCAGCTGCCTGTTTAAATGAAGTACCAGGGTTCAGCAGTTCAGTAGACTGCAAAACAGCCCCTTTCTTTGCCAAAAAGTCCGAAAATCGGTCCCCGAGCGAGTTTTGGTGCGCGGTCGCAAAGTGGGAGATTGGGGAGAGGAAGAGGCTGCGCGGCCTGAGGAAAGGAGGAGTAGGGAGAGGGCTACAACATGTAGTTATGTACAAAACGTAAACGAAATCTACTGTGTGGTGACTTACCTGAATGTGGTCAAACAGGTGGAAATCAAAGGTGCCAGCCGGATTACATACGCTGATGTGGTAATCGAAACAACTGAGAGATCCTATAGTACAAATCAAGCATTACTTAATGTATTTACAACAATTCATCAGAGGTCAGTTAGTGTCACATCTTGTCAATATTCCATAATATGTAAACTGATACAAGAACTTTCACTAGTGACATTCGATATTGAGTGATTCACGAAAGTGTGGCTATTGGCACCAATGATCGTCTAAAAACCTTTCTTCTCTTGCTGCTGTTGCTGCTGATAGATGATGCAAACGTCATATACGTATAGTCAGTGCAAATGGTTACCTGGCCCAAAGGAAATCCCATCTGCCCCAGTAGCCACAGGCATCGCTACAGCTCCAGATTTGTTCTTAAAATAAACAGGACCTTTGATGCCATATCTGAAGGTAGAAAGTATACAGTGAAATAGACTTTCCTGTTCCAGGATCTTACATCGAATACTCTTACATAAAATTCAAAGAAAAGAAGCACAGAACAACATCAACAACAACAACAACAACAACATCAACAACAACAACAACAACATCGACAACAACAACAACAACAACAGCGACAGTGACATACAAACCAAAGGTACCAGCTGGACTGGATTGCACATAGGATAATAGCCAACTAAAATTGATTATTTTATTATTATTATTATTATTATTATTATTATTGTCGTCGTTGTTATTGTCGTCGTTGTTATTGTTGTTGTTGTTATTGTTATTATTATTAGCAAGATTTCATTCAACAGTACTGGAACTTTTCTCAGTGTAATTACCTTGGAATAAACACAAGAACACCATTTGCTCTAAGACTGAATATCACAGCATCCGCAAAGCGTCGTTCATCTCTGTCAGGTAACTCTTGGAAATACAATGTCTGAAAGAGTTCCAGCGACTCCCTTTGTGCGTGCTGGGCAGCCTGTGGGATAGGAAGGTGCTTAGTTATGAACGTGTTGGGCAGCCTGTGGGATAGGAAGGTGCTTAGTAATGAACTTACTGGGCAGCCTGTGGGATAGGAAGGTGCTTAGTAATGAACGTGTTGGGCAGCCTGTGGGATAGGAAGGTGCTTAGTAATGAACTTACTGGGCAGCCTGTGGGTGGGAAGGTGCTTAGTAACGAACTTACTGGGCGGTCTGTGGCTGGGAAGGTGTTAGTAACAAACGTACTGGGCGGGTGAATTAATGAGACAAAATATAACCGAGTCATTACATTTTGAACCCTGAGTGAGCTGGAACGAGAACAAATTTGCATTAACAAAGTAGCGTACTGGTTGTTATACTTGTTGCCAGCTTGTCAAATCAGATTAGCGAGAATTCACTAAAGGTAACTCATGTCCATAGGTTGACTAATCACGCCAAGGTTCTTCAGCCTTACCCGGTGTTTACTGTTGATATGGTGAGAAAGTTCTTCCAGCTCTTCATTGTTCGACTGGTGAGTGCTGCTTGCTTCCACGCTTGCCATTAAAAGCCGGTGAACCTGTCAAATTCCAAAGCACCGTTATTCAGGCGTTGCAGAAATTATTGACCGTTGCCGTCCTCTAGCATTCTGACCTGTTCTGCTGTTTGACCGCGCGCATGCGTTGACCACACTCTACTATAAAGTTTCAACTCTCACCAACTCTCATCCTCGTCCTTTAACTCTATAGCAATTTCTAGTCATCTGAATGAAATTACGATAAAATGGCCTGTAAGACAAATCACTCACACAGTTACAGAAACAAGTACTCGTGTAATGATACAGATAAAGATACAGATATATAAAGGTGCTCCCCACATAATGTTTCAGCTACCTGCTTACATGCAGTACACGAGCTCAGCAGGTGAGGGACTTAGCCAGACCACCGAATGCGGTTCACAACAGTTCTCTCTGAGACGTTGAGTAATACCCTCAGTATACAGACATAGCGATCATACAATCTCAAGTTACTTACAATGACATCTGCGTATCTCCTGATGGGGGAAGTGAAGTGCGTGTACTTATCGAGTGCCAGCCCATAATGGAAGAACTGATCTTCAGGTAATGAGCCGGTAGAGAAGTACACAGCATTGGACATGGCTTGCGTGGCAAGTGACCGCAATAACTGAAACAGACAGAGACACAAGGTGATAATTACACAGCGTTGGAAGGTAAAGATACCTGCACCGATGTACTGTACCTAGTTGACAGATATCCAAATTCAAATCAACAGCAGCCAGCACAAGAAGGTAAAGATACCTGCACCGATGTACCTTACCTTGTTGACAGATATCCAAATTCAAAGCAACAGCAGCCAGCACAAGAAGGTAAAGATACCTGCACGAATGTACCTTACCTTGTTGACAGTTGGATCCTTGGAGTCCTCGCATTGGTCTAACGAATCTGCCAGCGCCTTGTTTGAACTACAACATAATAAACATATTTCATACAACTGCTAATATTCAGTTGAAATGAACACGAGCAGACAAATCATTATCAATTATGTAATGTAATGGCATTGCATTTATTTTAGCCACTTTCCATGGAAATATATCCAATAATGCGCATTTACAGAATCACAGAGATCGAATCGAAAGCATGATATTGAATGCTCCGCAGGCTGCTGCTACACGGTCCATGCATGATCTCAATATATAGTAACTTATAGAGTATAGAGGAGGTAACAGACCATAACATCATTAGCCTACCTTACAACTCCGATTGGATGTAACTTGGGAAAGTCTTAAGATATGATAAAAATCTTACTTTATCCTAGAAACAGATGCTTTCCTGAGTGAAAATCATGCGTCTCCAATACTGATTATACACAACTAAACTAGAATCCGAGAGTGGGGTGACAGAAACGGAGGGTGACACTAGTCTCACAGTTGACACCATAGTGATAGTGATGAGTGACAAGAACAAAGTGTAACAAGTTATAACTAACAGCACAATTAGTAGAACTGAACAAGTTTACAATGCAACACGTCACCTCGTATTGATGTTGAACCCTTTGGACTTGGCACAGTGAATGAGGTTGTTAAAATATCGCTCTCTTGGCACAGGATGGCGTCGTAACTAGGAAATCAGGATAACAGACATGTCAGTACAATTGCTGTGTTGTGAGGCAAATTGTTGCATTCCATTGTCCTTCTCTTGTACTAAACTAGATTGTATTAAGAATGTGTACTAAAATCCAGGAAGGTACATTAACTGTACATCAGAAAGATAAAAGCACCTATCTTGCGATACAAGGATATTTTGGAAGGATTTTCCCAAACATTGTCACAAATGACATGTTACTACCAGTAATAACCTTTGAGAGCCTCACCCGATGGTCATAAAATCGAGCACAAAATCAGTGTTAAGAATTCAACAATGTAGGTGGTCCAATGTGTATTACTACAACTATTTTTAACACAAATGTTAATTGATGTTAGAATATTGGCTTGGACTACAACTGATCATCACTAAACTTGAATGTTCACATTCACATCACTGAGTGATGAGGGACAAAACATGATAGAGTTATCAAGCAGGTCAGATCGTGCATGGATTCCAAAGATCAAACAAAGCTTGCAAACAATTAGTAATACTCTGCACACTTGTCACTAGATCAATCAGCGTTAAACTGTTGAAGCCTTGTGTCTTCATTCTTTTTTTCTTTTGTTTACAATAATTTTATTTCTTACAATAATTTCTTTTATTGATGTTTTACATTTACATTTAGAAAATAATACTTAAGTTCTCCACTTCGCAGTAAAACGGTGTTTGTCTTGTGGGCTTCTTGCTAACGTTTCAATGTCATACATCATAAATATATATTAGATAGCTCTGCAGGTTCTCGAAAACTGTGAGATGCCCATCCAATTTGCATTTATAGATAATAATTTGTAGCTAGAATAATAAAGTTGATTGCGTCGTTATGATATGTGGTTTCTTTATATCCAAATAAAACTGTATATAGAGAAAGCTGTATTTCAATTCTTCATTCTTTGACCTGTTACCATGGTTATATACAAACAAACAAACAACGTAATTATGTACAGTAACGTTATTTACTGTCGCTCACCAGTGCTGCTGTGCGAAAGGTCTCGGCAATTTTCTTCGCAACCCAGTGATTGGCAAAGATCATACACTCGGCGATCGTCTCGTGCACCTCAAGAGGCTGTAAATTCATTAATAGTTCACCAATCAAACACAGATGGCAATCAATACCGTGATATGTTTGGATATGTGATGAAAAACATTTGTATTGCATTTCTTTCTTATCGTTTCTTATTATATTGCTGTATTTTATATCTTAATATGTAAAGCTACGCAATTCAGTCCTATGGACTGCTATGTAAGTGTTTTAATAAACTATCTATCTATCTACTAAATCAGGAATGCAGGAATACTAAAACTTGGAATTCCAGAATACTAAAACCTGGAATGCCAGAAGACTAAAATCCGGAACATACAAACCATTTGAGGGTTACACATTGCACTTTGGCATATGCAAGGCCCTGGACATTGATCGTTTTCACTAAAATAATTGGATTAGTAGCTGCCATGGTTATGGAGAAGACCTGTAAGATTGTTCAGTGTTACGGGTGCAGTGGCACTAAAACCGATTTCAAGATTTTTTTAGATAAGTCTATACACGTAGAACTAATTTTGGTCTTGCCACCAAATATCGCCATAATTCGCGCAAACACCACAATCAATGCAACTCATAACATAAATACAATACTTTATTTCGTAAAATGTCTCATCCGAGCCTGAAGTAGATTCTAAATTAGTAATTTAGTCAGCATTAGGTCCGGTACTGCTTATTCATTGCGATCGAATCGCACAGTATTTTTAGATCGTCCAAAGGGGCGCATGCGCACAACCTTAAGGCGCTCGTTCTTTCCACGCTGCCGCACCGACGCTGTGGAACAGCCTTCCTGCGCACATCCGTGAAATCGAATCACTTGGTGCTTTTAAGAAACATGTAAAAACACATCTTTTTAGGCTAGCCTTTAAGTAGATTTAAGTAGTTTTAATATTTACTCTGTTGTTGTTATTATTTATATTTTCTATTTATAGGCCTAGGAATTATTATCATCGTTTTTATCTAGTGTTTTCAATTTTAATATTGTAAAGCGCTTTTGATCATTTTTATGTTAAAAGGCGCTATAGCAAGTTAATAAATTATTATGATTATTATTATGTTTATTATTATTATGATTATTATTCTTTTGAACGGATTTGATTTCCCCATATATTTTCTCCTATTTTGTGTATATATTGAATACTTCACTTTTGCTCATATTTACTGATCCTCCGTTGGCACTTGAGTTTTCATGCGACACGAATGATCGTGGATTTGCGTTCGATGAAGGAGAATACAATCCTAAATGGATCGGGTTCCCTGTGGTTTCCTTATGCGCGGTTACCAAGCTGTCAGAGGGAGTCAAATTGAGTTTTTTGGTTGGCGTTGGTTAATCAGGAATGTTCCAAATCGGTGCCATTTTGAATCAATGAACCTATGACATCATCCAAATATCATGTCTGCGCAGGTTTTTCGTACCTCATGGTTTCGATTTCATTTTGTTTCCCATTTTTTGGTTCAAAGTTTTCGTAGGTAAGTTTCGATTATTGCACAGTTTTTAATACAATGATTATTGCAGCATTCGCAAATACTATTTGTCAACGCCTGAGCAAAGTTTGTATCGCAGTCGGAGCACATACAATTGGCGATTGCAAAGCCGGTTTATATCGAAGCTAGCTACATCGCATTGAACGATTGCTTTCTATGCTGCGAAGAGGAATTATAGCTGTTGTCATTGTACTCATGGGCCATTGAGCCAACTGATCCATTGTACAATACAATAGTACAATACAATAATTTATTTAAATTAGGAACACAGAGCTCATGATAAAAGTGCATGACTTAAAAACAAAAAAAAGGTGCGATGTTACATAAAATTGAATTAAAAAGTTACAAATTTAAATATCTAAGATGAATATAATATACCATCTTAGGCTATAAGGAACTTATATTAAACAACGATTACACTGGCACCCATGTTGGTCGCACTGATTAATATAGGCAATATAATTTCGAAATTGTGATAAGGAATTAGTAGATTTAGCGGGTAGTGGTAATTCACCATAATAAAAAAGATGGCGACTGGTACATTTACCCATAATTCTTAGCGCCCGAAAACCTTAAAAACACTCCTATGCACTGAAAGGTCCTAAAAACTTCAAAACTAGCATTCACAATGTTTTTAATACAGGGATGACTTTCGAAAACATATATGGCTTTCTATGTGCCTATTTGTTGTGTTAGGTTCGCAAGGTATTGTGGTTAATGTACAGCTGCCATCTTTTTTATTACGGTCAATTGGTGCCAGATGCAAGATATTGTATAAGTAAATAATTGTGTAGATGAGAGCTATTATAGGGATCCTGTACAACGTTATGTCCACTACCTCTTAGCGAGTACGGCGTTACACGTGGCTTAACAAGATTAGAAATATAGATAGGTCCTTGCTGTTTAATACTCTTAAAAACATAATTAGAGACTGTTCAATTCGTCGATGTTCTAATGAGCGCATGGCTGATACCCGGGGGGGGGGGGTACTCAACCCAAGGTTGGGTAGGTAGGTGCCGCCAAGGCTCTCAAACCCTGACCCTGTTTA
>JANVCH010067144.1:0-10629 GCA_025505405.1 Epizoanthus rinbou
TGTCTATGCTGGAAGGTACAGTTGAGGAATCACTGGTGTTATTATCACAGTCTATAAGTTTGTGTCTCTATGCCTGCTCATCTGGCTTCCTGGTTGTCTATGCTGGAAGGTACAGTTGAGGAATCACTGGTGTTATTATCACAGTCTATAAGTTTGTGTCTCTATGCCTGCCCATCTGGCTGCCTGGCTGTCTATGCTGGAAGGTACAGTTGAGGGATCACTGGTGTTATTATTACAGTCTATGAGTTTGTGTCTATGTGCCTGCCCATCTGGTACCTGGCTGTCTGTGCTGGAAGGTACAGTTGAGGAATCATTGTGGAGACGGGAAGTGTCTGTAGTTGATGAGAGAACAATTGTCACCACTAACGTATTGCGATTGCTTCATGTTAATACTTCTATACACGTGATATTTGATTCAGGTAAACCAGACCTGTGTTACAAAATATTGGAACACTTGTGTCGCGCTCAGAGATTCGACATGGTGCTGCTGTTCCTCTCAGAACACGATAAAGGAGGTAGGTGGTACTAGTATACAGATGAACAAGTGCAGGGTGGGGTGGGTGGAGTGGTGTGGTACTAGGATATAGATGAACAAGTGCAGGGTGGGGTGGGTGGAGTGGTGTAGTACTAGGATATAGATCAACATACCCAGGGTATGGAGGGATGCTGTGGCACTAGAACGTCAGTGAACAAACCCCAGGGGGTAGGAGTGGGCGGTACTAGTATACAGATGAACAAGTGCAGGGTGGGGTGGGTGGAGTGGTGTGGTACTAGGATATAGATCAACATACCCAGGGTGTGGAGGGATGCTGTGGTACTAGAACGTCAGTGAACAAACCCCAGGGGTTAGGAGTGGGCGGTACTAGGATGTCACTCAATAGAACATCGGGTAGGAATGGGAGTGGGGCGGTACTTGGGACATTTGAGTGAATAGGCCAAGAGGATTCATGAGAGTTGTCACCTGATATGCTTGTTACAAACACTTGTTACAAAACACTCAAGATGTTGGCTCTGAGCACAAACGTTGTACACAAAACAACACTTTGGTTATCCAAAACAAAACTGAAAATCCTAGGGTTGTCAATTATCGTTTATTGTTCCTCATTTATGATTTCCATTCTATTCTTTCTATTGTATTTGATTCGATTCATTGTGCTCGTGAGTTCTTTGCATTATTTGATTTGATTTCAATTTGATCAGTTGATTCCATTCTATTTTGTTTACTTGTGTTTGTTTGTGTGTGTGTCTGTTTGTCTGTGTCTGTTTGTTTGTCTGCCTGTCTGTCTGTCTGTCTGCCCGTGTCCCATCTAATGCATCTGTAATTGCCTTGACAGAACTCAACTCGTTGTTTTCCAAACTGGAAACAAGTGTTTCAAAGAAGGCCTTTGTTGATGTAAAGGAACTAAAAAATCTAAGGAAGAAGTATGCTTTATGAAGCGAGCATTTTTCAACAGCATTCACCTGCAGTGAGGATACGTCCTAGATACCTAAGTTAAGCAATATTATGGCAAACATTCTGGAGTGTCTCAAACAAACTGAATAGTGTTTGCTGATAGACTCTACACAAATTGATGACAGTGTGAGTCGGTGTGTTCAGATTGTTGGGGCATCCCATACTACCACAGATCTTGAAAAGGTCAATATGAGATACTACAGGCCAGATCTCCCACATCTGTCCAGCGGAAGGGTCATTTCAGAACAGCGGCTTCGTTTGGGATGCATTGCGAGCAGTACAATATCGGCCAGCGGTTACATCAGAACAACTACATTGAAACGCTTTCCCTGTGCGCCATCCTCTCTAACACAAGGGTGTACTAGAGAAATGAAGTAACCCCAGCGCCCACTGACAATTTTCTGATAACCAGACCACTGCCCCACTAATTAAGACACTTGTCATATCTAAATGAAGGCTACATTTTCTGTAAACATGAGTGTAAGTATTAAAATATACTTCCGTTCTTGAAGTAGTCTTTTGAAATAGTTACAATTGACAACAAACATTTTTCAGATTTGTTCTTGTTACAAATATAGTCACAGTGAAGTCAGAGTGTGTCTACGATCCGAGGCAGACTGGTTGATGTGTGCTGTTTACCAGGGCACTTGCGATGCATGGAGCGCCAATTTATTTAATACAGTCCGATGTAAAACATAAAACCGATTTAATTTGTTTTGAAATTGTTTTTTTTTCCAACTGCCCAGTACTTGTAATGTGCAATTGTATGATTCCGAGGATCTAGGAATATTTTAGTATATTCCGATTATTATTCCTCAGAGCCTCGACTTGAAACGTGTAGCAAATGAAGCACTTATCTTGGCTAGTCTATTGCCGAGGGCATCTTTCGTGCAAGTAAAGCATCGTGCTGTGTAACCGCTCCTTGAAACTGCCCTCTGATAGACTGAACAAACTGGCAATGAGCATAACCCGTACCTTTACATATATCCTCCCACGAAGTGCGAAGTGCAGGAGGAGCGGCTTTGTAACAAATCACAACATAGAGTATTGAGCTGCTATAAGTAGTATAGGAGGGATGAAATTATCCTTATTTTTGCGGTGGAATCTAATTAAAATGCGGAGGAATAAATTAGTATAGGGATGACGTCATGGGTTCTATTGTTAGAGTGCTCTATTGTCTTCTATCTCATGAACAAAATGCGGTGGATTACATTATCTCCTTCTTTGCGCTCATGAATAAATGGTGGAATATTCCATTTTTATGCAAATCATTAACGGTTTTTCAACTTCTGAGAACCTGATTTATTCAAGATGCTGTTATGTGAAAAGATACTTGCTTTTTAAACAAAAACTTTCTTTACAACCTAGGAAATGGTTGAAATCACAACCTCGTTCTATTAGAATCTTGAATAAAGAAGGCGAATTTCCATTGCATTGGCACGTCCAACTGGCCGAAATTCCCCATACATTCTCTGTAAAAATTTCCGTTTTTGAAATTTTCGCCAGCGTCGCATTTGTTTAGATAAACCCCCCACATTTTCGCTACTTACCAACTTCGACCTGCTCTTTCCATTTAAAAAGTATCAGTTTAAAAGTGCTAACATCAATGTTTCGATTGACATTCAAAATGTGATCAGTAAAGGTCAATATAAACCCTAGTTTACAAGCCTAAACAATAACACAATAATTTGTATTTCCACGTTCCCGTTGTCTACAAAACCCAGAATTTGTGCTTTTCACGTTTTTACAATCCCATTCGCCGACAACGCTGCCAAAATCGTTCAAAGATCCCGCTCTCGACTGATTTCTGGCGAAAGAAGGGACTGTTTTGTAGTCTACAACCAACGCAACACACAATTATGTAAATATAATACTATATTTCACAAAATTATCTTCTTTGGCTGAAGTGGATTATATTCTCGAGCGATTTTGATTTCTCCATCTACATTTGTTCTTATTTTGTGTCATTAATTTTTCTTCTCATGCATTTGCTCTTATTTACTCTTCCTCTGTTGGCACCTGTGATAATAATTTGCGCAACTTTCGCCGTTGACCATTTCCGCGTTGGCCATTTCTTCCATCAATACTAACATTAACTTTGGCCATTTACATGACTTCATTTGAACCGTTAGCACGATTGTTCTTGGACCATTCAATTACACGATATTTATTAGCCATTACCTGGTTAGTATCCTTGTTTACATTATTATTATATTTCGACCATTTCCGCCGCCATTCCCATGAACATCGACAACAACAACATATTTATTGCCACCACGTTTAAGCCGGTACATATAAAGATAGAATTTAGAAATTAACAAGATGTAGTGGTTGGACACCCGGAGTATAAACTATGGAAGGGAATCTAGTCCGGTCCCCATCGACACCACTATTTATTGACCCGATAGTTGTAATATTTTACTTGAATTGTTTGCACCCTTCGATACGCAATCTCCATTAATCGCGAACGTTCACATGATCTTATTTCGATAATTTCAACAACTGGCCTTTGTGCTGTATTAAACTGGCCATGTACACGATCATCGACCATTTCTGCGATCATTTACACAATCTTATTTGCATCATTCACGCCCATATATCCTTTACACTATTATCGACCTTTTCCGCGATTATTTACGTGATCTCTACATTTGCCGTGTTCACGATCGATCTTAATTGGCTCATTTATGCGACCATTGCCACGACAATTACTTGTCACTTCCCCGACCTTGTTGCATGACCAAATATTTACCAATTTTTATCATTTCTACTCCAGTCATTTCCACGATCTTTATTGCCCATTTACAGGATGAAGTACGATCTTGTTGGGATTATTTAATCCATCTTTTACAGGTTTTATTGACCATTTCGATAATTTATTAACTTCGCTACTTACAAAATTGTAAAAATAAATCAGTTATCCGATAAAGTTAAACTGCATTATGCGACATGGCGTAGTAAAAAGTATCGCTGTATTTACACGGGTTCTGTCTTGAATTGCTCTACTTTACAGTGTGTGTGGAGCTGGGACGAAAGTTCACTTTTCTCGAAAGCTTTGTTTCCATACTAAGCAATGAGGTCGCATTTCCAAAGCCTAAAATGTCACTCCTTGTGACCAAGTATGACAACGCAACAAAACACCCTTAGTAGGTCAGTAATGTTGGTTATCACTTAGTAACATCACTGTTACTGCACTAAAAGCGTTATCAATTAAATGTTACGACAAATTCTCTGCATCGTGGTGTATAATGAAAATTTGCTGTTTACAAAACATAATTTCTACCATAAAGCTCTACTTCGCCCCCTCTCTATTACCCCCTATCTAATATCCCCCGGGCCCCCATATAATTCCTAAATGCCATGCGCTCACAGCCAAAGCAAACCTTAGAAGGCTTTAGAAGGCAGCGTAATTCATCCCAGCTCCAAATGATTCATTGCAGACTGTTGACATCGATTCCGTATTTTGCCGGTTGTGAAATATAATTTAAACTGTAGAATAGATAATTGCATATTTTAATTACATATTTTTCAAGTCAAATATGAAAGATATTATAATTGACACCAACTACAACCAGTAATGAGAACGCAGTAACTCCAATGTCGACTCTTGCGACATAACAATCTGTCAATCAACAGTGATCTGACCGGGAATGAAGGGGTCTGGAACTAGTAATGAAGGTTAACCCGTTATCGAGCTCTGGACAGCTTGAAAATGAAACAAAATACAATGAAGTTCTCATGTCTATTATCTAGGAGGACGTAATGATCACACGGTACGAAAGTAAAAACAAGTCCTTCCTGCTCACGATCAGATCACTGGTGAATAAATTGGCCACGCATTTCTTTATTTACAACAATAATAATAATAATACATTAATTTATAGTGCGCGTATTATTAGTAGGTCTGGTAGTAAACTGCGTTCAACTAGTATCAAATTCATTATTAGTTTTCTGATCATAATTGTGTAAATTCTTAAATTATGGTGATTCAATTTGTGTTGAGTCTTTGGGGGACTAAACTTCCGTTCACTAGAAAAATATAAAAAACAATACAAAAGCAAAATACAATACAATATTCATTCAATAGTCACTTTCACCCTTGTCTTGCTTGCCTGTTGCAAAACAGAATATCGCTTGATTGCTTTCCCTCGTGACACGAATTCTTCTTTACGAACTATGAGCAATCCTGCTAACCATCAACAGTGTTCAACTGTGCTCCTAGCTGCAGATAGTTTTGTGTGTTTTAGAAGCTTTTAAATCACGTAGTGTACGAAGTGAAGTTTTGTCCCTCAAAATCACAACCGTAATTCAAGATTCATAAATTATTTCAATTCATACAACTATTTCAATAAAGTATGTCATCCATATATGATATATATTGCGTCCGTGCATACCCAGACTGATTACGGATTTATCGAAATGAGTATCTGACGGACAACTGTGGCCGCCACTTTGTAGGATGCAAACAGGGTGCTAAACCATCGACTGCCCTCCCAAGAGACACCAATAGTTTGTTAAGCTCAATATTTTGCATACGAACTCTTGGTGGCAAAGAAGAAAATATCAAATAGCAAACAAATTTGCGAGCTGCAAGATCCTGGTCGCGGTTGTTCAAAGAGTTGAGGACATTATCCAGGCTATTCACTATCCACTCTTTGAACAACTGGGACTTGCACTTTGGGACAGGTGACATTTTGATCAGCAGAAAAACTAACACCTTTGTAAATATCTTTGAGATGCTTTACAATAATTCAACAATTTTATCAAATGTTTGTACAACAGTTAAAAAGTAATGCTTATCGTTTTGACGTACCATCAAACTTAATTTTTTCTACAGAATCTGAATTGTTTCTAAAGTACGTTAGCTTAAGTTGTCATATACTTCATGTGGCTGCGAGTACATGTAGTTATCAAATAGAGAGAGAACGGTTGATGAAATGTCTTACAAAATCAAGTGATGGATCTTGCAAACGCTAGTTCCAACCAAGCTTCAAATAAAAACACTGCATCAATTTAACTCTCTTCTCATGTTCTCATTATCAGTTCAATGGGTAACCTTGGTAAACTGAATAGAGAAATACACGATAAATCAATTCAGTTGGGGACTGCACGAAACAATATCCATGTACACTAAATACACATTAAGATTACACTTGATTCTTGGCACGATTCTGACAAAATAGTACTCGGGAGTACTACAGCCATTGTTAATGAAAGCCACGCTTTTCAATCTAGTGGTAGTACAGATACCATTTTATACAATGTAGTTGAACAGTGCCAAAATCCAGTATAGTCGAAATACGTTGAATCACTGTGAATCAGGCATCATTTGTTGAAATATTTGTATAAAGAGCTAAATTTGTGTGTTAGCAAACATCTAACATTTTCGAGAAATGCTTGTGGCGTTCCTCTTTGAGGTCAACACCAAGTACACGCTTGCAAAGACCCTCATCGTAGGATCGTCCGGTCAAACTTCTACAGCAATGATAGGAACGACAATCTGGTGTCTTGCTACAGGGGCCATACCGATGTGATGACTTGAAAAAGTTCCTGTGAAGAGATGAATGGGCTGGTTGATTTACTGGCATGTTTGTGCTGGTTGATTTATATGAAATATCGTATTTAATCACATGTGAAAAATAACAATTTTCCCTCTGTAGCATTCTCTAGTAATATAAAAGCCGCAGCCATCTTGTAACCCTAGTGCGGCAGTAGACATAGATCTAACTTCCGATCGTCTCAAAACATTTTCCAAAGATATCCGAAGATTTTCCGAAGATTTTCGGAATTTTTTGAAACATTTCCAAATATGTTAAAAAATACTTTCCGAGCATTTTCGACCATTTCCAAACATATTCCGAAAATTACAGAAGATTTCCGAAGATTTTCCGACGATTTCCGACATTTATAGTTTAGTGAATAATAAACAGAACATTTCTTGGCCGCGCGGAGATACGATAAAAATCGTATCTCCGGCGGGGCCATGTAATATCATCTATATAGTAATATAGACTCATATTTTAGATAGTACCATAATAGAAGATGGTGTTAGATAGTAATTTTGGAACTCGATATATTATTAAGCGCGAAAGGCTACGCACTCCTCCTATAAAATGTATGTTTTAAGGACTGATCATGCAGACATTTTTCACTGTTTCATACAATATTAAGAACGCAATAACAACAATACTTAAAACTGACTGAATATTATTTATGTCAGAACAATGCAACAAAATAATAGAAGCGACCAACAACGTTGTCAATTTGCCATATCATGATATCATATTGTGCAATACGTTGAGGGACAACTGATAAAATCGATTGTCTTCATTAAAAAAAGTGGTGTCATTGTCCCACCAAAATGGAAGACATGATAAAAGAAAGACGGTTGACGAATGCAGACCGGCTGTTTCTCGTCCATTTCGATAATCAGACATTCACATACGAAAAGGTCTGTTTTACAACTACCTCTCGATAGTTTCTGACAATAAACGCTCATTACCACCGAGCATTCAATACCACCAAGCACTAGGTAAGTGAGCGGCAAGCGCCCTGTAAATTTGTCACTCATTTACCAAACATTGCCCCCCCGGCCTCTGTGTCTCTCATCAAAGGCAAATAAGTACCACTTACGCATACTGGTGTCTTGGTATTTCGGTTAAGAACTGAAACCATTAACTTTCATCCGGGACAATGTTAACATTATGGACACCAATGCAGTTGAATTACTGACATACATTTTAAACTCCAATGTGTTCCCTCAACATATAGTTACAAATATGTTAGAAAAAACTAACCTTTAGGCTATACTTGACAAGGTTATCATCCAAAATGCCCAAATTCAGGAGGCTTAGACATACATAGGGCCATGAAATTATCTGTATACATTCACCCTTGCCCTCACACGTTAACCCAATGTCTTCCCTCTAGTCATCCGTTTCCATTCCATTATGGTTGCAAGTAGTGCAGAAGAAGAATGAGTCCCCCTGTACCTCTTCCTCTGTTACAAACCCTTCTGGTAGACACTGTATATGCATCCAGCGGTCACAGTCATCACAACACACCCACATACCGTCGTCTTCCTGTTCCTCCTGATCACAAAATTTGCACCTCTCCATCCCTTCCCATTCACTGTCTTGAACCTCCGCACATACTTCACTCAATTTTTCCCTCTTCTTTTTCTGTCTCGTTGGTCTTCTCTTGTCAGGACTTTCTACAGAGAGCATCCTCTCATCAGGTGCGTCACTTTGCGCTGGTGGTACAGAACATTCCGATGCACGGTGAGGAAAAGTGTTCACCAGTTGTGCTGGATATAAGCCAGCCTTAAAGAAGCCTTCATGCACAACTACTGGTTTGTAGGCATCATACCACGCTTTGAAGAAGACGGCAACTATACTCTCTTCACTGACATTGCCAGTTTGCTCCTGTAAGCGAACTTTCCAGCATTGCTTAAGAGTGTCCATAAAACCAAACTGCAGGGGCTGTTGTAACTGTGAAAAGTTAGAGACTGGAGAGATGAATTCAATGCCACTGTCCTTGGCCAACCCAAATGTGTTCTTATCAACGCAAGTACCGATACTGTCTAGCAGGAGCAAAACTGGCCTTCTTGCTGGCACCTGAGGGATGAAGTGAGATTGAAGCCAGGTTCTAAATACAGTTTGGTTGACACACCCATTTAGAGACATTGCAGATCCCCAGTCTCCAGGCATCCCTGCCATTTGATTACTATCTTGGGAAAGCCTGTCACCCTTGAAAACGAGAAAAGGAGCAATCATGGTTCCACTTGCGTTGCCACACAGTAGAATTACTAACTTCTTTTCACCAACTGACTGTTTCTTTGTGATCCCACCGCAGCCGTTTTGTGTCACCTTGAATGGAAATGTTGATTTTGTAACGCTGTAGATATTGCTAGGCTGGTTCACAAGCTCAAGGCGGGATACAGTTGAGAGATACTCTGACAGAGATCTACTGATGGTGCTTGCTTTGACACGCTTTTGCTCTATATATTTAGCCGCAGCTTCTTTCAATTTAGAATGTCTGTTGAGGAATTTGTAGAGCCATCCAGTACTTGGTCGGAATTGCTGTAAGTTCTTTTTCTCTCCAGTTTGTTCCATATATTGGCAAACTTGTTTGAGGATTTCAGTTCCAGTTAAAGGATGTCCCTGGTTTCCCATTTCAAGAAGCCATTTTGCTATCTTGTCTTCTTTCTCTAAGGTAAGAAATGGCAACCTTCCTTTTCCCGTTCTGTTTACAGATACTTTTCCATGGTAGCGCCGTAGAAGAATCTGATAACTAACTCCATGCTTTTTGGCAGCTGCATGCAACGTTTTAACTCCTCTTATTTGAAAGTCATGTAAAGCATTCAGTGTTCTCTGCAGAATTGGTAAATCCGTTGCAGTTTCCACTTGCGGCTTACTGTTGCAATGATCTACAAGTTGCTTTCTTCTTAGCGGTTTACCACGTACACCGCGTTTCTTCCTTTTCAGCGTCGCTTCTTTATAATCATTTGTTTTTGAAGGCATGACAGCCTTGTGACCTGCCCTTCTCTTTTTATTCTTCTTCAGTTCCAACTTTGACTTCGGTAACGCTCTGGAAGGACGAAGGTTTTTCTGTTTATGTGTTGACTTTGTCATTGTGGTGGATGTCCTCTTTCGGGAAGGTTTATCAGTTGATGTAATCACTGAAATGTCTGCAATGCACGCCTGGTGCTCGCTTGCTTTCCCATACACTCCTCGTCGTCCCATTTCACTGTATTCAGCAGCTACAACGACCCTTGAGAAACCTTTGTTTGTTCATTCAAAACCTACAACATATACACTCAAATAAGCTACAGGTTTTACTTTCCATTAAAATTTCTAGAAAACGAGACCGCAGTAACCACATAGGCAAAGATATCTATAATACTAACATGATATATAAAGTATCATAAACATTCCGGACAATAGGCGAGTTGCGTATTCCCGGTCGGACTGGCATGGGTCGAGCTGTTTACTTTGGCACTAAAGAGAGGCTAAAGCGGGTGAAAATCTTTGCTAGACAGCTGTTCAGTTGTCAATTCGCTGCACACTTTGAGGTTTGTTGGAATTCACTGTACTCAAGGCTTACATTTTTGTAAGGTCGTTTAGTTTATCTTTCTTTAGAATGCCAAAATATAATTGCTTTGCGTGTGACTGCTC
>JANVCH010067155.1:0-10629 GCA_025505405.1 Epizoanthus rinbou
TGAACATTAGTCATTAGATGAAATTCAAATTATCATGTCTATGATTTCACGTTGGAATGAAAAGAGTTCTATAGTCATATTTTAAAACTAACTTCATACATCAGGTGTACGTTTTTGCTTTCTGCGGGAAATGGGGGGGGAGGGTGGGGAAAGGAAGACGTGAGACCTGTGTAGGCCATGAATCAGGTGCCAGCGTTAACAAACACCTGAACCAAGGGAATACTCTAGAAATTGCTTTGATATTAGCTTTCCTTTCGATATCACAGGCGCCATATTGGATATTCATACGGTAATTCTCACCGGAGCTCGTGGGCGCAAGTCTATATGTATTGGCGCTGGCTATTGTACCATCACTAATGTGGGAAGTTCCGCATGAAACTCCTATATAGAGCCTGTGAGATCTAACGATTGCTAATATTGATACAATTTCTGGTGTGTTCCCCTGCCTGAACCTGATCTTGTCCTCAGGCAAGACAAAGACGACGGCGGTGTGGATTTATACCTGTGTTAAAGCTCCAAATGCAAGACTTTATAAGTATAATTTAGTCTTCCCCTTACAGAGCAAAAAACTAAATTTATATAAGTTGTCTTACACCTCTCATGTAACAAGCAGATTAATTCCCCTAGAAACTAATAACATATTATCATTTTGATAAAACTGATGTTCGATCTAACTGTCATTTTTCTTTCCACTAGAAATAAACTAAACATAGGGCAAAGAGTTTTGATGCAGTAGTATTGACAGACAGAAACGTTACTGCTTAATTCTCTCTTCTTTTCTTCGGTCTTAAAGTTAATACCATGTAATTGAAAGAGTGTTTGTTGAGCTATCCAAACTCCTCGTAATTTTCCGCTTGGAATTGTGTTTTGAAACGACATATTTCTCAAAGTCATTGATGATTTATTGGGCAAATACAATGGAAATAATAACAGCTTCTGAACAGCCTTCTTCGATACTTTCCACACGGATCATGCGATAATTTAAATCGGAAAACAAAACGTTTTGAAAACGTGTCCACAGCGCCAAGGATCATTGATCAATGCTGTTATATTTTTTAAATCATTTTTGCTTTCCACACAAAAATTATACGAGAACTATCAGTATACAATCTAGATAAGATCACTTAATATATTTTCAAAAGTTTCCTTTTCATCCAAGTCCACAGGGAAACGCTACAAAGTAATTCAAACATGAAGACTTCGTTCTCAAATCCTCGATGGCACTGTTTGGGTGATCATGGGGAGATACAACTAATATTACATTTTCAAGCAAAAACGTATACGTATGATTCGAGCCTTAGTTGGCCAGATATTCGAAAATTTTCAATTAAATTTTTGATCTCAAAACGTGAATTAGTTTTCTACGCAACAGTAAACAATAAAAAATGACGTTTTTATCCAAGAACTATCGAAACATTTCAATTATAAAATAAGAAATGCATTGTCGGTTTCTGTATTAAGCCATCGGCATTGGGATGTACTGATGAAGGCACTGTTTACCCCCTCCCCCCTCCTCCCCCCTCCTCAATTTAGTCGCTTTATTTCCTTCATTTTACAGCAGCAATCCCTGCATTGGAGTGGAGACACTATTGCCCGAGTTGCACAACATAATACGCCTAGCCTTCGTTATATTTTTAATATCAGTTGCTGTAAACATATTTGCGATATATGTGCGAGATGTTTTATGGTCTGTGATATCTCGTTTATTCACTATCTTCACAAGGTTTTTGACATGACTTTCTATTCAGCCCTTCCAAACGAAACACATTTACATTCGCATTTGCATCAAAATATATTAAGGATGCGAAAAGAGTAGCAAATGTTTTATCATTTGTCTAAACACACTGCGCTTATGAGTTCTTTTTGTGTTTGCCTGATGAATTACCAGACTGCAGGAGAAAGTATAACTTCCGATCAATACAATCACTCAAGTTTCTTTAAGAGTGTCTTTATATAAAACTAACTTAGATGTCATAGCTTATCAACAAATGACCGATGTGTGGTTATTCAAATGAAAGATTTTGATAAGTACGTTCACAGGGGAATGTTTGTCTTATAACACATCATAAATCAATATGTTACCAAAAAAAATCAATTAAAATATTTAATTGCGATCTTAATCTAAGAAAGTTGACATCGCATTGAATGTCTTTTAAAAATTATCTATGTTTTGAGAGTAATTTCGAATCCAACACACAGGACTGCAAGGCAATATTTTGCTCCGAAAGTTACCTTTTGTTTTCTACGTGAGGTAGCGGGCGGCGGTAGCGACACATCTTTTAATTTTATCAACTTTTAACCACCATAAAGAGCCGTATTTTCATGCAATACTTCTATCTATTATTATACTTTGTTTTAGGCAATCTAGTATCGCTTTGACAGAACCTGACCTTTTTCTATTTTATTAAATTAGTTTTAGGACTTTTCTTGCATTCATCTAGTGCCGTGCAAACATTTGATTCATATATTAAACTTTATAGTCGGATGCATCAAAGTAGAGAGTTTTTTGTAATATAATTGGCAGATAATTAATAGCTTCTGCTTTCGACTGAAGATAGATTGAAAAGTTAGATTGGATCAAATCAGCGTCTAAAATATATTTTATATATAGTCTCCTTAAGCTTTCCATTCAAAAGAGTAATAACGTATACTTAAGCAAGCCGTGGTTCCCTTAAGAGGTGTGGAGTTTGAATTCAATGCTGACAAAAGACGTTTAGTCGTTTAGCTGATGCAGTTATAATGGAGGTAAGAACAATTCAGTGCGGGGATGGTTCGTTTTGATAAGAACAATTCTGTTTGGGGATGGTACGTTTTGAATCTGTATTTCTCGATGAAAAAAAGACGCAGTGCAGAAGTAGAAACAACCCTGAAACATTTAATGGATATAGTGTACTGCGCGTCTGTTAGCTAAAAAAATGATAACCCAATACCAAGATACCTTAAAGGTTAGCCATCTGGTCTGCCTCCTAAACTGAGAATTTCTTGAAGTGATATTTTATGCAAAGATTTTGATATAATTTATATTATTATCACGAACGTAAATTAACGTCTTTACGGCAAGACATCCAATCCTGTTGTTTTCTGCACTTTCTCATTTTTTAAAGTTTAATTTATTTCGTTATAGTTCCATGCAATTTTTGACCCATTGTCAGGTTTTGTGTTCGTTCCCAAGTATTTTGATAATGATCCCCAAAATTCGTTGAATGAAACTTGAAGAATATAAATGCCGTTGCATGAGTCAAATTTTCGAAAGACCCCCGTAGAGCAACTAAATCAAGTAAGTAGTATTGAGATGGATACAAAATACGTTGATATGGTCTGTTTCTTGCCGCGTGGGTGGAAGATGAGTGTGTGGTCTAAAGATATTGAGATCGATCAATTAAACTGAACTAATTTGCCAATATACCCCCCTGAGCATGACAGAGTGAACCTCACTATCACATTCACCAACGAAAACAAGTTTAGGTTTCTAAAACTAGTCTTACAACTGAATAGCAACCACACTATTTCGTGGTAAGTGCATTTTTCGAATTCTAAATGCGCGTATTTCATCAAGAGCTGGGATATCCACTTTGATTAGAGTTTCTCAAGCTAAACGGATGGGAATATAATTTAAAATCCGTATTGAACTATTGTGCTTTACTGTTCGTCGAGTTTTGGTAAAATAAAACTTCAAAGTTCAGAGTAATTCACCATTTAGATTGTTTTTCACTTTTTGTCGAGATTTTGGTAAAATTACGAGGAAGAATCAGGATAAGTCACGTTGAAGTTGTGTTTCATTCTTTGTCGAATTTTGGGTGAAATTAAGAGGAAGAAGATAAGATTAATTCAGCCTTGAAATTATGTTTTACTCTTTTTCGAATTTGGGAGGAAATTAAGAAGAAGATAATATGAATTAATCTACTGAAAATGCCTTTCACTGTTTGTCGAATTTTGGGTGAAATTAAGAGGAGGAAGATCAGATTAATTCACCCTTGAAATTATGTTTTACTCTTTTTCGAATTTGGGAGGAAATTAAGAAGAAGATAATATGAATTCATCTACTGAAAATGCCTTTCACTGTTTGTCGAATTTTGGGTGAAATTAAGAGGAAGATAAGATTAATTCACCCTTGAAATTGTGTTTTACTCTTTGTCGAGATTTGGTGAAACTTAATGAACGAAACTGAAGTAAGATTAATTTGTCCTTGAAGATATACTTCCGCAATAATCTTACATTGTGTTCAGTATAAAATAAAATTAAAGTTTCTTTTGAATTCAGTTTATGTGAAACTATAGAATGCCTGTTTCTAATTCTGAACATGCATGCACATGAACGAGTCTTGGTTCGTGGTGTGTCTTCGGTTTGATCAAAGTTAGAAGGGCACTGTTGAAAACCCAACTTTTATGGAAATTGATGGACTAAACGAGAATACTTGATTTGTGCTTCTTAAACTCATTAATTATTCATATTTTTCGTATTTTGGTCACATGCATGAACTTTTATACCCAATGAAACACCAGATGAAAATCCCATGTGTTTTGATATCAAAACCCATGTGTGTCTATATCTTAATTTGCATTTCAAACTGTGTATGATAATTATAATAAAAATGACTTTTTTCCCTTTACTATTACCATAACTATTTTATTTTTTATTTCACAATTTTTTCCCTGTGACTGCGGATCGACTCGAACCCTCAACTTTTCTACTACAACACCAACTACTTACTTGCGAACTTAACCACTTATTTGCGAACTTAACCACTTACTTGCGAACTTAACCACTTACTTGCAAACTTAACCACTTACTTGCGAACTTAACCACTTACTTGCGAACTTAACCACTAGGTTATCTAGTCAACTTTACAATCACAGGTACAAATTATGAATGCTATTTGTGCTAACCAATTTAATAATGTATTATTCAAAAATCATCTACCATAACATTCTCTCGTGGAATATTTCCATATAAATAGTTCATTTGAGAAGCTATTTCAAAAACTCGTTCTGCGAAATTCATCAAGCGTTCCAAACACCTCAAAAACAATAATGAAACACTTGAACTCGTTTTTGAAATATAACCTCCAACCTGTGTGTTCCCCATTAGTCTATTACTTGTTGCAAATTTTGTGGAAAAGGCTAATTTCTCTTGTCATACCTATATAAGGATTTCACCCAAGAAGCCATAAATTGGCGAAATATGTTGGAAAGCACAAATTAATGAAAGTAAGTGAGAGTAAGTAAGTGATAATAAGTAGTGAGTGCAATGTATATAGGTCAAAGAAAATGAGATCAGCGGAAAAAAACTGAGAATGAATACGAGTGAATGATTTTCTAGGTTTCTTAAACCTTGTCTTATTCTGAAGTCTTATTTTTCCGTATAATAAAAAGAACATTACACGGTATGCTCGAAGATATGGATTTTATCGTGAGATATTGTTCTTGTCACTCGAATCCATATCTTCTCGCTACCGTGTAATATCCTCTATATACATAACCGACCGCTATGCAATATTCCGAATGACAGGACCAACTGAGGTTCACCAGTAACTGACTTGCAGCTGGGTAATTATTAAATCCAAGTGTGAGTCTTTCACACACAAAATTCGTCTGACATTTACCGACACTGCCATCATTTGTTATACTAGAAAGCTCGATTCAACTGTTCAATTAGAAGTTTGGCTTTTCCGGTATGATTAATTATGATTAATTATTGTATCAGTTAGTCGTGCATGACTCTTACCATCCTCTTACATCGTTTTAAAAGATAATACTGATAGTGACACATTTTTAAATGCTATTTGTGTTTCTTTCTATGTTAATGTGCATGAATTTTTGTTGAACAGTGTCATGACTTCCTGAATCAGCCATAAAGTGATCCAGCTAACAAAATCTCTTTTGTCAACAAAATATCGACATTGCTTTGGAATTATATTGGAAATCGGGCAGTCTCATTATATAAATTCAAATAGTCTTATCCTTTATTTGTATTTTCAGTTTAAATTAAAGTTTTGAAATCCTCAAAATGAAATACCATTTTTCTCGGAATTACACTTCGCCCACGAACACGGTACAGAACACATACGGACAAGAACATATTTAAATTCGAAGAACGGGCAATGGAAGGTAAGTCAGGTAAGGAACGAGGATCAGAAGATAAAGAGATAAAAAGTTTCTTTGGAGAAGAAGTTGCGGACAGATGTTTTCTCTAGTGCCTTTTCATATATCTTCTGCTTGAGCAAGTTCCTGTACCTTTACAGTATGCCCGCGACATTTTTTATCATTTCTGTAAGACAGTCTAGACGATTATGCTTAGCACGACAGGGCTGGAAAGCTCCGAATTTTGGATATGTTTATGTTTAAGCTGCCTTCGATCCAAAGAACAAAATGTTAAATAAGAAAACAAGTCACAAATGCGAAACGAAGATATATGATCCTGTACTTTGGGAGAGGGGTGATATTTAATTTAATTTGATCAGCCGGAAAACTAATATTTCGTAAATATCTCCGTTTCGATTTATAATAATTTGACAAGGCTTCGTCATGAGTTTTGTGCAACAGTAGAAGAAAATAAAACTCTTCTTGTTTAGGCGTACCGCGGCCATTGCTGGTTGATGAAAAATTTCAAAAACAAATAGCATTGGTTTTTATACTGCTATGTCGATTAGAAAATATTTTGACTTGCTTTTGTGCAACTGACAACCAATGGACATCAACTTAAACTAGATATTTTCTTATCCAATATTTTGCTACAATTCTGATCGGCTTGACATGAAGCTTTCAAATTAGATTCCGATATTTTGTATCTTGTATGTATTTCAACTTATTCCTGGAACATCAGTGGTTCACTTCTTTGCTTCCCAAACCGTATATTCAGCTATATATATTCAGTGATTTTGTATTAAGAATGCAAAATCCTAGCAAATGTTATTCTTCTCTGGTGTCATATTGATCATACAACTTAATTTTTATAGAAAACGGTGGTATACTTACCTTTTTGACATGAGAAACTTGTCTCGCAATTTTTTTTGCGCGCAACGTTGCACGAAGTAGAACTCGGTTCTACTTTTCGCAACGATTACAGCAACTTTCAAGAACGGCTGCACGGTGTAACACCCCTTCAGCAAGTTGCTAAGAAAATTGCACAGTGCAACAGCGCATTTATTGAACAACAGAAAATGCCAGACAGAGTCAAGGAACATAAATATGGGTGCGCTAAGGAGTTTTCTGCAATCAGATGTGGGAAGGAAAAGTGGCCTCAAGTAGTCAATCTATTACTGAGATTAACATAAATACAAACTTCTAAAGATTGCAGAAACAGTTATTGTTTGGTCATAGCACAACATGATGAAACATGTTTGCAGAAGACTCTCAGTTTGCATTTTGTATGATGCAGATAACGTCTACAAGCAGGAACTATGTACACATTAAGAGTAAACCTTGTGCATTTTTATAATCATAATTTCAAGATTGACACGGTTTTACGTTTATAAGTTATGATATTACTAGGTGTTGATCTGTTGTTTTCAGTAATAGGACCAATAGTTTCTAAATTTCTACGTTCTGATTCTTGTAAAATGTTTGAAACTAATCATGCAGATTCTGGGTTATGCTACAATGGCAGTTTTATTCAAAGGTCATAAAAACCTGAACAGAAGTATACAGTCACCCTCGATAAAACGGACACTCTCGGAACCAAATGAACTAGTGTCAACTGCCCATCTTGATGTCGTGTCCATCTTCGGGGATGGCGTAATCCAATTTTAATGAAGAACATGGAACATTTTGTTACTTTTCAGATATTTGTATTTTGCAATTCAAAAATAACTGAATCCCTAGGAAATTTTAATGAAAGGTGTTTTCGACTATAAGTTTAGAAGACATTTGATTTAAAGGCAATTCACCATGAACTTGTATTGGCAAGAAAATGGCAAATATACCTGATTTGACAATTTATGCGGAAAAGGCCATTCTTAGCTAATGGTGTAAATATTTTTAGAACGAGCATGTATTTTGCCCAGTTTAATAAAGACATTATTATTAAGGCCATCAAATAATTTGAAGTTTTGAATAATCTACAAAGTGACTGAAATTTCGGCAGGCATCATTACCACTTGTCAGCTGTAAGAAGGTCAGCCACTCTGCCGTATATAGAGGTTACACTCCATTTTTCTTTAGACTACGAGCAGTTCCTCTTTTCCCTCCGTAATCCGTCGAGAGTTGGCGAAAATAAGAGCTGTGCAGCGCGCGAAAGGCGAGAAGAAGGGGGCGCGTGTCCACGGGTATTTTTACACCAACTCTAAACGCCGGATCACGGAGGGGAAAGAAGGAATCCTCGCAGTCTATTTTTCTTATAAGAATCATTTTCATAAGAAGTTCAGACTGAGAGATGTCAAAATATTTTAATATTGTAATATTCTTAAAAGAACATGCTTTAAACGTGCCTGGTTTGAATTTCGGAACTGAAGAGAGCGAAAGGAAAGAAAAGTAAATGAGTAGCTAAATATTATTATCCTGGCCAAAGTTTTTTTGGTTTTTTTAATTTAAATTATTATATCACTATGCTATATGTTATCAGGATATATAATGATGTTATTTCACATGGTAATGGTGAATTATAATTGTTATCTTTATAGATACGTCGATAAAACATGAGAAAAGATGTATAAAATGTCCTTTTTAACACTATCAAGATCAAACATCGTTCTGGAATATATTGGGATCTGTTAATCGTATTATTTTACCATCAAAATAAACATAACCCGGCACGGGTATAAGTAACTGCATATAACTCGTTGCCTAATTTTTGCTTTATCTATCCGGTGTTGTGATTATGATGGACATTTTCCCGAAATAAACAAGAAAACGTGTAGTCTGTATAGAGTACTGCATATTTTATCCAATTTCAAATTTAGTTTTTCTCGTGCTATTTGCACATGCAATTTTAACCAGTAATCAACTAAATTATTGTATTTCTCGCTGTAGAATGTGTTATATTTTTCCAATTACAAAAAATATAAGTAATCATTTCTGAGATGAATGTCAGTTTTGTTTCGAAAACAAAATTGTAGGGATAACAACCGCCTCAGTGCCTGAAAACAGCGAAGTGGGCTCTCCAACTTGCGTTGACTTGCGAGTCCGTTTGGCCACCCATCGCAAGTCGTAGCAAGTTTGGACGCAAGTGAAGTTATAAACCTGCATTGACTTGCGCGGACTTGCGATTCGACCGTTTGGCAGGGCTTAAAGTCACTATAAAGAGCATCTTTTTCGGTTTGGAAAAACTCAGCTGCATTGTTTTTATTGCTAACAAAACCAAGAAAAACTAACCAATACTTACTGATAACTTGAATGCAAAATTCATTATCATGCTAACTGATCTGTGATTGAAAAGGAGAACGTTGATGACATCCGCTGGTCGTTATAGGGGTAAATATTGATACATATCCAGAGATCTATTACAAAACCCATTGGCACATTGCAGATTATTTGATTGCAGCTTTATCATGACGATCTTTCTTTCTATTCATTGTGCACACAAGTAGGGGTAATAACAGCAGTTTTTTCTTCGAAACAAGTTATATTAATTTTCCTTAGTTTGAAATGTGTACATAAGCACTGTATTCTTCTTCCAAGGCGTTGATGAAACCGAATAAGGTGCGGAGGTGGTTAGTTGTATTTAAGATATTAAAATGACCAACAGGAAATGAAAACTGAAAGAATCAAGTGAGTACCTCTTGTTAAATAAGTTCGGGATATGCGGTTTCTAAACCTGAAATGGATTTCGACTGATACAGTGTTTGTCATTCAACTCCACCTGCGGAGTTCCATAAGGCACCGTTTCGCTGTTGAAATTATAATCACATTTTATCTTTCGATCTTTGTGAAAGAATTGAAAACTATTTGTGAAGAGAACAGTTTTCATTAGAAAATTAACTTCAATATTTTTAACAACTATTCGGCTGGACTCCTTTGGATATTTATCACTGGTTTGATTGTTGGTAATTAAAGCGACATTACCTGAAAGGTATGACTCATCAATACAGCAGCTTGCTCGCTTAGATTGTTGTAAAACACTAGCGTACAATATATTTTTTTAATTTTACGTATTCAGTTCTATCACAACCCTCTTTCTCTAGTCTAACATCAAAACATTTTATAGTTAAATGTTTGAAATACCAATTGGCCGTAGTCTATTTGTCGATTAGTGAAGAGAGTAGACTTTTGTCAATATTCAACGGGCTACACTGTTCGACTTTCGATTTTTATTGCAAGATCTAGATAGCTAACTGGTTTTGTCGATTATGTTTGTTTTATCTTTCCAAAGGCTTCTTCTTCTTCACAGGTATTAAATGTCGTTTTGCAATGCCCGCCAAAACCTTGTCACGTTCACTGCTACCACCATATCCAAACAATGATATGACGCTTCCGATTATAACATCATCCATTATTTTTGCCTTTCTTTTTGCAAGTGGAGAAACTATAAAAGATAGATTGATCGAGACAAATCAGGATTGATTTAGTCAACTAGAAGTTAATATTTATGCTTTTCGCCGTGTGGGTGGTAGGTTTAAGCTGACGTTTCGGGCGTTAGCCCTTCCTTTTCTCCGACGAAGGGCTAGCGCTCGAAACGTCATCTTCAACCTATCAC
>JANVCH010067166.1:0-10626 GCA_025505405.1 Epizoanthus rinbou
CACTCACTCACTCACTCACTCACTCACTCACTCACTCACTCACTCACTCACTCACTCACTCACTCACTCACTCACAAGCTTGCTCTCTTTGTTCCAGTATTTCTTTACTGTCTTCAGTGAGATGCTTGTAACTGTCTGGCACTACCTCGTCTCTTTGTTTATGTCAGTATGAACCGTATTCATATCGGCATTTTCTACGCCACAGGATTCAGTCGCAAATGGCACTCAGAGTGAAGGCGAGGTTAATCTGCCAAGAGACCCAATGGCTGTTCTTGTCGGCCGAATCCAACAACATCTTACCCCAGTACCACTCGCCATTCCATCCTCAACACATGATCCGTCAAGCGCTAGAAGTGAGAGCGAGGGAGAGTGCCCAGCAACCAGGCCTCCACCCCGTCAGGTGACGAGGCGTGGTGCAAGGACTGTGACCTGGTCTGAAGGGGAGCTGATCATTCAGGGTTAGTAATAATATAGAAATTAATTTAGAAAAAAAATTAATTGGCTTTTATTGCTTGTGTAACTCTTTTCTGCAGTTCATGTGTGTCGCTACAGGGTTCACGCTATAGGCCATTTCCGAATTACGTGCCACTGCTCACAAACAACAACTTCCAAGCGAGGCCAGGTGCTAACTTTTCATACATTTGCTGTAGTTTTGACGCCTGGCCTCGGTTTGAAGTTATTGTTTGTGGGCAGTTGCGCGTAATTCGGAAATGGCCTATTGCATGAACCACTCGAATACTGTATCAAAAAAACAAAAATACTCCTGGAATTAAGTTCGAATTAAATACTGCAAAGATTATAGAGTTGATGATATTCCGTTTTTGTTTCTCTGTTTCTTTTTAACTCATTACATTTACGTAGTAAATAGTTGTGGTCTGATTTTAAGAATCGAGTTAAACGGGTTACACTGAGTTTCGATTTTATTTTCAATTTATAATTCTTGCCAACTATTTTATTATTCGTGTTATTCTTGTCATATATTATATTTACGTTTGTAGATGTAAATATATTACCCCTGGCATATCAGGCTTGACTTCTTATCTGGAAACCTATTCAAAACAGCTCTACGATGAAAAACTAAAATTTCTATTTATTTTTGTTATTATACAAATACTATAATTTGTTGAAAAATAGCGATGGCGTATTGAAAATAATTTCTTGTTATATCTTGAATTATGTGTGGAAGAATATTATTATTTAATAAGCCATATATTACCAGGACTAGGCGGGGAATAAAACTACTTATGAGTTCTGCCTCTTACTAAATAATAAACAGAGCGTTACATGGCCGTTTGGAGATACAAACTGTATGTTCTTGTGTTGAAAATATCAACACACTCGAAGATAAAAATCGCATCTCAGCGCGACCGTGTGATATCCTCTATGTAAGGTATGGGCTCTAGTGTAATGGAATATACTCGCAACTTCCCGGATGATCTCAAGTAAAGTTGCCCTACTTTCTACTTTTTGTAGACGCGGACCCTGTTAGTACACCTGGGTACGTCTCGCCTGGCGAAGTTTTTCGAACTATTGGGGTTTCGTCACTGATCAATGGCGACGGAGGGAACTCTCCCGGTGAAATACCACATCCATCAAATCCTGCAAAAGGACGCCAGCGGCCTGGGGCGAGTCATCAGCCTGCAGGTGATATCCCCAACGGAGATTTTTCTGAGCCTATTATGAGGCCAAAAAGTCGTTCTCTTCACCAGTCAGATTTGATCTCCAGTTCCTCGGAGCAAGATTTCATCCCCAGAATGCCATCTCAGTCCAGAACTGTAATTCAGGTGGGTGGTAGAAATCTTGATGAGCCAGCGAGTTCGGGCGAGAGCGCGAGCGGTAAAATGGTCTCAAACGGTGCAGATTTTCCTGCGCTTTCTGGTAATAAAATGCAACAGTTTGGCGCGCGGGGAAGTGGCGCGAAGAGAAAGGAATCAGGAATTGTGGGTGGAAAGGACGAGACTCCGCAGCCTCCCCGCATTGAGTTCACCATCCCATCAATGGACCCAGATGCGAACGAAAGTTCTGTTGCTAGTGACGTGCATTTCGATATGGAACAAGATGACACAGTAGGCGATGTATCGTCGATATCAGGAGGAGATTTCTAGAGATTCGGTGCACACCTGTCGAAAGTCTTGTGTACTTTAGTCAATGCTCAGTACTAGTAATAGAAAGACATACACTATAATTTCTTCTCGTGAACTGAATAACTTGTCGAAGTGGCAGGAATGCACTTTGAACATAATTGCTGTCAATATAATTGCAAAAATAGTTCTTTGCATGTTATACTTATAGAGTGAATCTGCCTTGTGAATTAGAAATATGATATAGTAATTGCGTCAAGAGTCTTTTTCTTGAATATTTATCGCTACAGTACATATTTACTGAACATCAAATATTTATATATTATACTATATTATGGCATACACTGAGCTTTTTGTAGTAAATCCGAGTCATTGTGGTGATTTTCATAGAGATAATAACAATATACATCATTGTCCCTTGCTCGTGCGTGTTGAACTTGGTTTATAACAGATATCAAGAGTCTGGCGAAATCTGCAAGACATGCCGTGAGTGGACTACAAACCGTCGCTTTCTTCGCGAATTAGTTGAGAAATCGTGTTATTAACGTCTTTAGTGGCTTTTCCCGCGCGGTGAGAGACCGGAGAACATGAGTATTCGTGCGGCTAGGGGAGAAGTGACTAAAGGGCGCGTTTCTTTGGCCAGGAAAATCTGAGGCTGGATTCAAGATCTGGAGTCCGATAATAGATTTTTTGCCATCATGACTTTAACAGTGAAGTTCGTCTATATATAAACATTTCAGTTGACGTTACTGTTCATTTTCAAGGACAATTTTAGGAGAGCAAAACGGGCTCTCAAAACTACCCTCGATTGCCTATAACGTGATATAACAAGTATGACGGATGTCTGTTTTTCACAGCAAGACCGCTTACCACATGTACATTTGGAATCCTTCTCCGATCCGAAGAAACGTACGGATCATGAATCCGGATCAGGATTTAAGATATTTGATCTGATGAATCTGAGTATGGATTCACTGGATTCATGATTCGCTTTGTGTAAAGAAATGCAACTGAAATCCGACTTTGGATTCAAAATCCGAATTTGGAATTTCCCAAATCAATGCACTCGAAGTTCAATTGTATCCCCATTTTTCGCTGACTGATTTAAATTCGCGAAGATGCCGTTAGGTACTGTTCTGCAGTCTATAATTGGAGGAACACTTGACGTTCAGATAGTAATAAATATACCAGTATGTCATAAGCTTAGACTTTTTTTCGTATTCTTGCTTTATAATAAATTTAATATCTTTGTCAGAAAACTGTGATTTGTGGGATGCTGTTCTTTGCAAAACTTGTGAGGTCTGTGAACGGCCATCTTTTGAAATATGGCCGAGTGAGAGGCTGGGACGGGCAAGAGCTTTCTCCCTTCCTTTTGTGGTTTGCTTCCATGGCCGGCTTTTTCTTGCTTTCATTGCGCCCAAAACTCAATACGTACATGAGCCGTACGCAGCCCGTCGTGGGAGACTGAGCAGCTGATAACGCTCGTGTGAGGATTTGCTTCTCATCGCCGTCGGGAAAACATATGTCGTGGAAAGTCAAAGTTGCTCGCCCAAGAGATATAAGAAAGTCTCATTTTTGTGCGAAGGCCAAGTTCGCTTAATGAGTCACAGTCAGAGGTTACCACAGGGGTAGCACTCTGTTGCTAATATTAGTACAAGGACACTCTCTACTCTCTAGGACTAGTCGCGGCAGAAACCAGTGATTATAATCTGCGTCGGATAACAGTCTAAATACCAGAATTGATCACAAGAGAAAACAAATATCTACTTGCTCTATAACTGATTTCTAATTTGAGTTATGTCATATGAAACACAAAGTTTATTTATTTGCTGATAAGCCTTTCTAGTATAAATAGTATGTCGACTTCAGGTGGTCAAGACTCAAGAGCTTACAGTTAAGTGAGACACATTTGCTCGTCACATATTTGTTGAGAAGTTGTGACAATTATTGTTTTATACTTGGTTTCAAAAAGCGCTCTCGGGAGTCGTTCGCGCCTTTCTCGTGCGACTCGACGTGTATCTTGTCCGCAATGTCGTGCGTGTTGTCGGTGGCCATACTTATGTAGCTTTCCGAGCGACCAAGAGTAGGTTTAGCCTGGTTTTTGCGTGTACAGTCCAGTTGCTAATCTTCCATACTTGAGTGAAAAGCCCGCGGGGAACGAGATTACTTTGACTTGGGTGGCGTTTAGCAAAGGTCTTGCGCATGCGTGCAGAAGCGGTGCTACAGGGTTTACTAGTCACATGCAGAAAGCATATAGAGCTCATTTCTACTTTTAGTAATTGCAACAGTTGCAGAAACGTGTCTCGCAACAGCGATTTTGGCCAAAGCAGGGATATGCTAATACATGGACACACGGAGGAACATTCACAGGCAATATCGCGCCCAAGTGATTCAATGAATGTGGTCACTTGCATGCTAAATTGCGTGCAATGTATACGGCCATTTACGTGTTTTATTTAGTGTTAACGGTCAAAGAGACCTACGTGAAATGTGATAGACTACTGAAAAAATTCACCGTTTATTCAGATTTTAGAAAACGGTCGTATTTTGAACTAGTTCTAGAGCTCTTATGTGATTGATTGATTGATTGATTGACTGAGATCATTACATGGTTTAGACTAGTGCAAATGCTGCGATTGTTGGCAAGATGGTGTAATGATACTGTAGGGAAATTCGTTGCCTGACGAGGCCGAGGGTATTCCACATTAAATTTCACGAGTAAAATAATAGCGCACGAATCACGAAGCGATGAGTGCGATATCAATTTTTCCGTGTGAAATTTAACGTGGAATACACGAGTCAGGCAACGAATTTTCCTTGAATCGCATAGTATTGATGAATCTGAAAGTGCTGGATGTCTATACTATGCGATTATGCACGCAATGTCGTTGTAACAGTTATAAGACTGGCCCGCACGATTTGTGTCAATATATATTATTGCATGCAATGGCGTGTGGCAGGACCAGTAAACGGATTGCGGGAGTTAATCTTGGGGTGCATGTCAACAGCTATTGCCAAGTTCCTGTTGGTGCTTCTGATACGCGTGGCCGTGAAGTATTGAAATATAACTGACCAGTCTGCGCTTCAACTTTAGATATTTTGGCTTCACCGAATTGTCGTCAAAAACCGGAAAAACATGTGGCGTATTATTCATTTATTGTTAACTCGTTAATTGTTCGTTGTTTGCGGTGGAAATATATAACGCAGCATCTTGCGATTGGCTTTTTGAACCCCCGTCAGAACCAGTTAATATACTGCCTGTTCAGTTGCGAATTTTTTTTGCTTGCATGCAGTTGGGTTTGTAAAGCAATAGAGAAATCACACACGAATTAGAAGGCATTCATGAGCATTGTCATAATTTAAAATCACTGATCGATTGGAAACAAGTCTCTGCCTGATAATATACTTACATTCATTTTGTTGCCAATAGTCGGTATTAATAGAACAATGTCAATGGTATTCTATGTCACGTTTATCCGAGAACGATGGCGCATTACATATACTTGTATCAATACAATTCCTTTACAAAAAACCAAAAGTAAAAGTTTTTTAAATATTAACCATAGCAATTTACAAGAGAAACTGTAGCAGAATGGACTTGCGTTCAGCAAGAACAGCATTTGAATTGTAAAATATTCATTCTCTTGCCTCGCCCATTTAGTACAATGCTGGCAAGCTTTCTGGTATTTGCATCTGGAAAAACGGCCCCCAGATTTTATCACGCCACAATTTTTGCGACACATGCAGTTCACCTCAGTAACATACAGTCGCTAAGAAATTCGGGGAAAATTAACCAGACTGTTGACTTTATTTTAATTTTTAGTATGATCTACATACACGCTGCTGACGACAGTAAAAATTAGGACAATACACAAAGGACAAAGACAGGAAGGCATTTCTAATTCAGTATATTTGTTTTTCTCTTAAATTTTTAAAAAACAATTATAATCTGTATCGTTCCGGTTTATTTTACCTGTGACCCCTATGGTCCTAGTAGTGATTGATGGAGTGGGCATTGAAGCCATTTCCAACGAAAATCGAAGTCTTTTGAGGGTTGGTTGAAGCATTTTAAACGCAATTGTGCTATATTTCTGTCGTGATTAAGTAAAACGTGGATTTAATTTTTATACGGCTACTTTTAAAATATAAACAGTGGTCGTGTAACTGTAAGTGCAATGACCTTTCCTTTTTTTTAACTTCCCTACGTGACGGGTTATTGAATTAAGGGTCAGTAATTAAACGTTGGCGCGCGCGACAGGATATTGCTTATGATCACGAAGTTCAGCATTTATGATTTGAAATTAAAATTTTTATTTCCAACTGACAATCTAATAAAGGATTATTGGGATTTTCAACTCCAAAAATAAACATTTATCTTTTTCTATGTTAGTTTTATTTGTTTTTCTGCAGTTTTTCCGATCTTGTTACGAACTTGAAAGGCGGACTTGAGTTGGATCTGATTGGTCGAAATTCGTCGACGCAACTCGACGAGAAACTTCCAGCCAATGACGATTGTCTCCGAGATATGCTGATTAATCCGAAAGTTGCGACATCTCCGTAGAAATCCGTCGATGCACGCTTCTTCTGCGAGCGATCGAACATTAGAAGCTTTTGTAAGCTGTGACTGGGCAAACGGGAAGCTGTATTTACAAAGAAACCAAAATATTAGGAATTCAAAAGTTTCTGTACCAGGAAAATGGTGGATTCTGACTCGAGATCGTATAAACCATTTAAACAGAGGAAAAACTTTGGTAAGTGAGTCTAAAATTAAAGTAATCAACATGACTTCTTTGCCTTTGAATTCGCTTTAGTACAACGGACTGGTTGTAATAATGTTGTTGACAATCTAACACCATTTTCCTGTTTTCACAATACATCTAGTGAGTCGTAGAGATGAAGTGGCAGGCATCAGAGCAAAGTTTCCGTCCAAAGTCCCTGTAAGTAGCAGCAATTGAAATGTTACCTGAAATGTTAATGTAACGAAATCAAACCTCCTGATCCTGTTGTCATGTTATCGTTGTTCGCTCATGGACATTTAATTTTCTAATTATGCACGCTTCCTTGGTAGGTAATCGTTGAGAGATATCACAAAGAAAGAGACCTTCCATTATTAGATAAGACGAAGTTTTTAGTTCCACAGGAGCTAACTATGAGTCAGTTCGTTACAATAATAAGGTAAGTGCGGCAGAACATTTGGTTAGGATGTTCGAACATGCATGTGTTCAGTCAGCTACAGGAGTTTATTTTTGGCAAATTACTCGTGTCCCTTGTCTGTTCATGTGGCGCATAGTTACGTCTTTTCTTGTTCATGTACGGCGTATTGTATCAGTTCTTTGTGAATGTTTGGTGCATTAGTCATTTCGTTTTTGCTGGCCCACTTGAAAAATCTTGACACCATTGCCAGTTTTTGATCTCGCCACAGGTCGGTTGAGAATTGCGAAGTTATATGCTAATATAGTCTTTATAGAAGTTGTTGCCAAAGTTAACTAATAATTTAACAGTTTGAATCATTTCCTTATAACTATAATTTTTCTCCCATGGTTAGTCAGTTTTCCTGAAATCTTATGACCAGATGACTGCGTTGTTACGTTATCTATAAAGCAGAAAGAAAGTTGAAGTATCGCAATGAGTTTGATCTAGCTCAGTGTATTTATAATTTAAGAACTTGTTTTATGTTAACGTTTGTATTAACTTGGTTTTGCCAAATACTAATAGTTTTAAATGCCTCCTATAGTCGGGTTTTCAATATTTATTCAGAGTATAGACACTCAAATTATAGAATCATAGGAAATATAGCTACGCTCATCTGCATGATTCGTGTTGCGACATACATAATTAGCAATACTGTCACCCCACTCTCGCTCAGACTGTTGTGCAACACGTGCAATTGGAACTTGGAATCCCCACGCAAATTCAAAACATTTGATATCTTGCTTGCTGTCAACGCAACGATTATCTTGAAACTTTAGTCCTAGTCCTTCGCCTTCCGTATTTGTATCTAGTTAATGATTTCACTCGGAAAACTAGTTTAACGTTGTTTGTCTGATTTTTCACTTGAAAATACACGTTTGTGAAAGGAACTAGGAAGTAGGATTTTATATATCAAGCCCATATTTTAAAGTTTAAGAGCCAAAGAGGCCGTAGTATTATTATATGGAATCGAGACAAGCAAGACAGGAGATTTTGTTTATAGTTATTTGGGGCAGAAACGTTGTGTATCCTATTTAAAGTGTTAAAAATATTTGAGTTATAATTATTTTCAAGGTAATATAGAATTATTTAATATTCTAGAATGAACATTACTGCAGTTTAAGGTCGTTAAGTGCAGAGTTAAATATTAATTTAAAACTAGATTTGGCATAAATCTAGTTGCACAAATTTGATGGTGTAACATTTGACCTTTAAAGTGCAGCAGATTCTGCTTCCAGGCGGCTTGTTGCCACGTATACATGTTTGTCCAGTTGTGCAAGCTGGGGCAAATTGAGCTTACCCGTCTGTTTCAGCAACTCTCATTCTCAAATATAGTGGAATGTAAGACCACAAAAGTCAGAGATGAATAGTCCAAGTCACACTAAAACAAAAGCTTTTAAATATGTTGTTAAAATTCAAACTGCTTAAAGTTTAGATTAATTTGAACAAACTTTTCTTTCTAACATTTTACTTTGCAAGTGCTTAATATTTTCCTTTGCAGTGAGATCTCTCCCTCAGAAAAACTTTTCAGCCAACTCTTAGACTTAATGGTGTCCAGCAGTCATGCTGCTTCTGTCACCTAAGAAACCAATCAGAAGTCTCCATAAAGATTTCTTATATATATGGCCACGGTGTGAAACATATCCACAGCCTCAGCGGCAGAATTCACTAGGCATCAGAAATTCATGGAGACCTAATTTAGTGAAGCTCTTGACACATTCCATTGTTGTGACCTTTTGATTTCAGTCATGTTTACTACATTTCAGTTTGCAAGCACTGTCAAACTTTGTTTTCATTCCTGTCAAAGAGCTGTATTCGTCAATTTGCCAACTGGCTATGGAATATCCCTGAGATAGTAATTATATTTGTAACTTCCCTGTTGCTGCTGGTCAACGCTCGTTAGCCTGATGGAGAATAAAGAAAACCGATGGACATGTTAGCTTGGACTATTAAAGGGCAACGTTACATATATTGGCAAATGTTCATCAAAGGAATTTCTTTACGATCTCGAGGAAGGACATTTTAGTCATTTTGGTCTGGTGTACATATCTCCAGAATCACTTCTCTCCAGTTATTGCTTGGGAAAGAGACAATCAATTAAATTCGCTGAACCAGAAGAATGTCGTTGGAGTAGTGCCTTGGAATACTGCGATCTTATCCCTGCTGTCTTTTAACTTGCATCTGCAAAGAAAACAATAAGAAATATAAACAAAGTTGCATTTGTATAATTTAAGTTGCTCAGAGCTGAACAAATCTTTCTTGGTGTTGACTGCACTATTGCCTCTCTATCTACCTGTTTTGGATTGATCTAATCTTCATCAGGGGGAGAAGATCATGTAGATTGAAAGTGTTTAATATGTTTGTTATTATTATGTTTATTATTATTATTATTGGTAAAAATAATGTGTTTTTAGTTAATATATACCTTTTATAATTACGAATGTCTGACTATGTGGATGTAATCCACACATACACACACACACGCAACAACATTTCTATTGTGGATGTATTTATTTTAGTGGTTCCCCAGATAATTTAATCAACATCTAGTTTCAGTTAAAACTTCTGTCATTCTGCTCAAAATGTTGCCTTGTGCATTATTTGAATTCCACATTCATTGTACATTGAACGTGTTCATGTATTCGCCAACAAAGCATGCGCAAGTGTGCTTTAAACCTCTAAATGCTTGGGCTTCATATCATTCCACTGTGCATATCAGACATGAATCCAGAAAATATCTGATTGGTTTCCAGATTTTTAAATGCAAGTGTGTAGGTTGTCAGGAATGTGTGAGTTTCTAAAATGCTGATTTTATGTTTTTGAGACTCAAGATCAGTCCACATTACAACACACTAGTTTCTTGAACCAAATTTACTAGCAATATTTCACTGATCAATAGAAAGCAAGAAAAATCAAGTTTACAAAACTCTGACCAGTTTCCAGAAACCTGGGCTTTCAATTTGTTTTGAAGTACATGTAGATGTCCCAAAGTATTTATATATCTTTACTTTAATATATGTTTTATATCTTTTTTTAGTTGAGCGTTTTAAACATGAGCCCAGGCTCGGGAGATTGGGTAACCACTCCCCACATTATCAACCTTAAATAAATTATTGTATTGTATTGTATTGTAAATAATTGGCAGCTTTTATTCTGTTTGTGACAACATAGCTTCAGAGTAAATATCCTCAATATTTAATGAACAACTAGTTTGGTAGGAAGAACATGCAAGGATAGGAAAAACTGTAGATAGTGTAAAACTACTCCAGAAGTTGCTTCAGTTAGCTGAGTATCTTTATACCTGTTAATTTTTACCCTTTCTTTGTTTAAAATATGTAAAAAAACGATACTAAAT
>JANVCH010067177.1:0-10623 GCA_025505405.1 Epizoanthus rinbou
TAGCGCAAACGGCAAAGATGTAATCAAGAAGAAAGAATAATCTACCGCTATTCCTGTCTTGATACGTAGATTGAAACGTATTAAAGTATAGTGCATAATGATAAGTGATGGTCAATGATGGTAGTATATGGTGGTACGGCAGGATAGCGCGAGCAGCAAAGATGGGATCATAAAAAATCTACAGGTATTTATAACGTATTAATACGTAGATGTAAGAACTCTGGATGCAGAACTGTGAAGGATAACAGCCACAATGTGGCAAGAGAGGGATCCCACCTGGTGATTGAAGGCAGTGAATAACTTGCTGTGTTCCTCATCGTAATGCATCGTGATGGTAACTACAAATGGATGGAAAAAAAAAAAAAAAAAAATGTTCACAAACTGCGGTAATCGGCTCCCACTCAATTTCAAATTCAAATCAGTCATATTGCTTCATTTGAAATCGCGCAGACATGAAATCGGGCGACATGAAATCAGACAGTCAGGTACATACCATCAGCAGGACCCTTGGGGAACATCCCTGATAGTCTCTGTAAGCACACTTGCAAGTGAGTGTCCCAAATTCTCAGCACCTGCACAAAATGTACCACAATATAATGTGAATATAACAGAATGACTGCAATAGCAAAACAATAATATTACCTAAAGCCTTATAGCATACTTGAGTATTATTATTTCTTACTTTATGCACACAAATTAAATTAGTTCCATAAAACACGACAAAGAAAACAATAAAATCAAATCAAAGTTCACCTCAAAAGAACAAGAATTTATGATATTCTAAAATCTCTCCCGAACGAGCTGAATATAAAGACTTTCAGATTGTTAGTATTATTATTATTATTATTATTATTATTATTATAAAAAACACACACAAACTGCACTTTAATAACTAAAATAGTGGCTACCATAGTCTCACAACATTACCTTGTCAACATTACCATAGTCTCAGAACATTACCTTGTCAACATTACCATAGTCTCAGAACATTACCTTGTCAACATTACCATAGTCTCACAACATTACCATAGTCTCACAACATTACCTTGTCAACATTACCATAGTCTCACAACATTACCTTGTCAACATTACCATAGTCTCACAACATTACCATGTCAACATTACCATAGTCTCACAACATTACCTTGTCAACACTACCATAGTCTCACAACATTACCTTGTCCTTCGACAGACTAATTAGCTGTCCTCTGCTCTGAATGAACTTCACAGCAACTACACTCTGCATGTGTCCGCGAAGGACCTGAAACCGAAGTAAGAGTTTCGACATGAATATGATTGCATGCTGATTGGCTGGAACAGGTAGGAAATTCGACCATTGAGAATCCAACCTTACCCCAACATATAAATTATCCTTATATGCGATTGACAAAAAGATGCATCAACACAGAAAGAAACTTTTAAAACTATTAAAAACTTAAATGTTAATATCTAGCAACTTCGAAACAGAGCATGACTACCCATCAAACACTGATTTGTATGTACTCATATCAACAAATCTAATAACAAGAAATCAGATATGGTCGATTTCTTACCCCAACGGGTTTAGATATGACATACGGGTTCCACAGGCAAACGTGATGATTAACACCTGCAGTGGCTGTAACGAAGGAAGTGACAATAGTCAGAACAGCCAGTACTCAGACTGGTCGGCAATGTGTCTGTCACAGATATCCATATACTGATATACACACAATATCTTTATCTCTAGCTCTGTACTACTATAGACATGTGTTTGTGTGTCTGTCCATTTGTGTCTGTATCTATCACTGTCTCCGTCCGTGTCTATGTATATCTCTGCATCTCATAGTCTTTTCTAAATGCAGCCCTAGCTGGATTAAACATTTTCCATGAAATTAACGCAGTTCTTAAAAAATCGCATCCATGTTATAAAGCGTTCATTTCGTGGAGAGTTTATTATTTTTCTTTAGTTTTACCGAAAATTCTCGAACATTTTAAATATAGAACATTCACAATGAATTCACTTTGACACAAGCAACAGTGTCTATCCTTCCCCTTCACGTTAAATTCCTTAGTTTCTTGTTCATTTATGCGTCAATTTTCATGAATTAAACTACTGAGCCCTTAAAATTGCGTTAATTTCATTGACGATAATTTATAGAGGCGATAATTCCCAATAATAAGCTATTGTACTTCTTAACAAAAATCAACCAGTGTTAAATTATTAGTTAGGGAAACACAAAGGGCACACGTCCTGACAAGTTGTATGTGTAGAGAGATTCCGATGGCAAATGCTAGTGTCACCAAAACCTTTCGCCTGTTCGCTTTGACACGAAACATCAGCTGAGTTGAATACCTCACCTATAAGGTTCATTTTCTCATTGTAGTCAAACGCAGCTACTCCTTGAGGAATTTTGAACTGTGTTCTGCAAATAGAAATCGTACAAATGAGTGCTGTTGTTATACTACTGACTCAGTTGTGTCCAAATACAAGCCGCAAGAGGAAACTGATATTTTTTCCTGAACCGAGTACAAATACCCTGAGATATTCGTACTGTAGGTTGGCTATATGACTTGTATAGTGGGAAGTAGCACCTTTTTAGAGGATTTCGCAGTGTCCATGGCAACAAATGTTGGTAAATCACTTGAGAAAGGTCAGAGATCTTAGATCTTCGGAAAATGTTTTGGAAAATCTTCGGAAATCTTCGGCACTGCGAGTGTTGGGATATTTTCGGAAAAATTCGGAAATAATCGGAAAATATTCGCAACGTTCGTGAAACATTCGGACATAAGTTTTTAACATAAGTTTAAAATAGTTACATACATTTTCGTAAAGTAGTTGGAGATCTGGATATTTGTATTCGTCATTTGTATTTTGATTCGCCCTGTGGGCAAATACTGCAGGACTCGTAAAAATCGTGCCATACTACATACTATACCGTCCAAAAGGATAAATTTGTTGAATACTATTTCATGCTCAACCAGGGTACGCAGCTGAAGTTAGTCCACCGTTTGCCACAAAGGATTTTTGGATGCTTTTGAATAAGGTTTGTATTTGTTATGCAATGTGACATCCTCTACATATTTATTTCACACTGTTCACTTCACCCAGACTGAAGAAGGAGCTCCGCTCCGAAAACGTTTTATCTTATTTAAAACCACTTTAAAATCACTGGCTTTAACAACAGAAACCAACCACACAGTGGGTTTCCAGTTGATAAATTAATCTACGTTAATTTCAGTTACATAAATTGCCATGTGTAGAACCTACATTCTCATATTCATCTTTGCCTTCTCTATCCAACCCAACACCAGAGAGTTCTTGTACGTCGTGGCACAGGAAATAAAACAGTCCAGGTGGGAAGAATATGCCACTGTTATGGAAGCGATGATAGCGATATCAGTATCAGTATCAGTATCAGGGTCAAGGTCAGGGTCAGGGTCAGTGTCAGGGTCAGGGTCAGGGTCAGGGTCAGTGTCAGTGACGCGAGTAAACGTTTCTCACCTTGTCGAGTCCATTCTGAGTGTCCATGATGTTTAACAAGTCTCGCATTCTTGTAGTTTCCTCGACCAACATCGTGAATATCAACATTCAAACAGATATCTTAAGAAAAGATAACACCTATGAATTATCTGACCCTAGTACTGCGAACATCATATATATGTAGCGTCTATTACTACAGTATAGAGTCTGTGAACACTATCCTAGGAGACCCTGGCCCAGTTACTTGAAAGTGGGTCCACGTGGGTCCTTCCTCGTGCGCGGAAAGCTATTAACCTATGAGCGTTAGGTGTTAGGTAATAGCTGGGTGACTCTATATATTTTCTCTGTTAGATTTTGATCATCGTCATCTGTGTCCAGAACACGAGGAAACAACCGTTCACGTTAACCCAGGGCTAAAATGTTAACCCATGATTGGGTTTACCGCCTTATAGACTGATTTGGGCTATCATGTTGGAATACGTATTCCTTTTGACAAAATCCCATTTAAACTTTTGCCTAACCCTGGGTTAAAATTAACCACCTTTTGAGCAACCGGGGAGCCGGAGGCAATCTACAGAACACTCCTACAGTACCTAATAATACCAGCGGTAGCGATCGTGATTACTGCATAGTGTTTATGGATACTCTACATTGTCTAGGTGTCCGTGAATGCACACGATAACTATGAATACGGTACAGTGTCTGTGAATGGGCTAGTTAATGGTACTGTACAATCTCTGGACACCGAGAACCATGACGACAGCTGTGTACCTTGTTTGGTGCCTGCAGGCTGCGACGGCCTGTCAAACAGAGCTATGGTTGAAGCAGAGAACAACAAGGCGTTCACTTGACCACTGACGTCTCCATACACTAGGATGGCCTCGTTAGGGTTGTCATGGTTACTCCTATAACGATTACCAGAGCAAGAAAAGAAATGTCTTTGTGTGGAACGTCATGTCTGCTGAGCACATAGCAATTTGTATCTAACGCTTACACAAACTGAAATACTGAACATTTTCGAACGGAAATTATATTATCTTCTGGCCTTAATCTGAAATTTATATTTCATCCATGTTAACACAGCACAAGCCCAATCACTGAACATGATAGTATAACTAATATACACCATCGTCTACTTACCAATAGTCCATACACAGCGGAGTGAAGTCCAAACCTTTCACTCTAAACTGGCAGTTAAACTCAGACTTGGAACTGAGATCGTAGATTGCTAAAATTGAACAAACAAGACACACTCTAGGTTGGTCAACTACAATTTAATATGGCGTATATAGCATCAACCATGTCTTGTTCTAGAAACCTCCACCCTCACAAGGAACGACGCACAATATCAACTGTTAGTTGATAAATCTCAGTAAATCTCAGTTCAGAACGGGTTTAGAAATATTCCAAAAGGGTTCTAGCAAGTGTATGTGTGTGAGTGTGTATGTACTCTGTGGCTTTGCAGTCTTGTGGTTTGTCTTATATGGTTTTATGATTTTCTGGGTTTTGTAGTTTCGTAGTCTTGTGGTTTGTGTGCCCACGAGAGAAAATATAAAGGAAAGGGTAAACTTAGAATAAAATAATGAGGTGTGGATGGCAGCAAGAAGGACTTCATGTATATCAGCGAGGGAGAGAACGAATTTAAACGATTGTCTATGTATCTATATATTCTTGGTTTGCATGCGACGTGATAGCCGCCATGTTGGTGTCCAATATCAATAGAGTTGTAATTACTTTCTTTTGTCAGGGACACCAACATGGCCGCCATACCCTTTGTCATTTGAGCCTCTGGAGATTGAGTGAAAACCAGCAATATGTACTATAAACTAGTTGAAACAGTTGTTCAAATCAGGATGCGGACCATTTCATTAATATTGTTATACTTATGAAATGAATATGGAAATGAGATCGCATCCAGCCATTTTAATTAATTCCTCTGGCTTTTATGTAAATGAGATTGAGCACTAAAAACTCGGCTAATTCGCCCGCTATCTACACTACTTAATTTGTTCTATTCACCAAACATCACAGCGCAAAGCATACCATATCAACTGTTAGTTGATCTCTCTTTATATTCCATTAGTTGCAGCTGTTGTCAGAATCTTCAGCTCTTCCTGTAGAGGTAATAATTTTAACATCTGATATCTGAACGACTTACCAATTTCCTTACTCGTCATAGATAACGCCACTTTGTAAATGTTTTGCATTGGAACAAAATCGGTTACCCACAAGTCTCTCTGCTTCACTTCCTCTTGGTCTGTGTGGATCTAGACAATAACAAAAGCTTGGATCACTACATTAAGACAGGAAAATAAAACTAGTAGATAACAAAATATATCATTATATAACGATAATATTATTATTATTATTATTAAAGGGAAATGCTGGAAATCGTCTGCCAGTCCACCGTTGTTATATAATGCCATACAATTAATCAATAACAAATAAAAACAGAAATACAGAATTGTTGAATCCTACCTGAATAGTTCGAAGTGGCTTCATATTCAGGGCCCATATACACACCACACCTTCCTGCAATGATAAAATATGAATCTTGACAATATCAAAATTGAATCGTTTTCTTCCATATAATTTAATGACCGAATAACCGGATCGATAGGGCAGAAAAAATCGTTCAAGTCAAGAAACTGAATGTTGTATGTGCCAAAAGGACGACGAAATGTACTTGCAAATATTATAGTAAGAGATAACTGAATTACTGCGTGGACTTAATTGTCTCTGCCGATAACCAGCCCACTCCTCCTGAAGTGAACATCAAAGGACTGTCACATTCACTGATCAATTTCAGTTTTATACATGTATGCAGTCCACGCTTAACAGATTTGTTGCAGTCTTTCAACTGAAAATGTTGAGGTGCTATGTTGTTCGCCGTGAGGGAAGATGGTTTGAGCTGAAATTTCGAGCGCTAGCCCTTCGTCGAAGCATTTGAGTTATTATTTTTCTATAGCGGAACCTTGCTGTATGGAGCGTCCAACCAGAGTACTGTATTTTACAAAAATCACAGAGAGATTTATATCCACCAACGTTTATTTTAACTGATTAGAGTAGATGCACTTCTGACTCATTTCTTTCAGCGTTAGTTTGTACACTTGCAACATATGCTGAAAATCTATCGATATGTACCTTGCTAATTGAGACATATCTCGATGGGCTGTTCAACGGAGCCAATCTCTTGATAATATCCTTGTGCGGGCTGATATAAAACATAAGAAAAGACAGAGGTTAGTTAGATAAAAACGAGATAGAATAAATTCTAATATGACCGAAATCCTCATTTGGACTCGTGTACAAACAATTAACAGCTGACATACATACATGTATAGGTTAGCTAGTTAGCAATGGCAGTCGTAACGTTGTAGTATGATTGATGTTCTAATATGGGCTGATGTACAGGAGAGGAGTTATAGTTAAGTAACAAGCTAAGGACATCAGTAATATTTAGTACTCGTGATTGATAATCTCGTGTGGGCTGATACGCAAACAAACAGAGGAGAGAGGTTACAGTAGTATGGTCGATATCTCATGCGTGGCCGATGTGCAAACAAACACGGGGCAGAGATTCGTTATGTAGCAATGGCATCGGTCAAACAGTAGTACACGTATGATATATATTCCTGTTTTGATGTGGAAACAAACACAGTTAGTTGCAGTAGGAACCAATAAATAGTTATAGATACATCGGTAAAAAAATACGGAGTGATTGATGTCCTCATTTGGACTGACATAACAACCACGGTACAGAGTAAGGCATCGCTCAGTTGCGTACAGCTAGCGCACAGAAACCCAGGGGCATTATGCGTTGCTGCCGTTTCACATTTTGTCTCTCCTAATAGAGTTACTACCAGTGTAGTAACTGTGTAATTACATTTAACACAATTACACTGCTTTAAGAAAACTGCTATTAATAATAAGTGAGTATGTGGCTGACCTTTGAATCGTCTTCAGTTCTCGCCACTGAGGTACCTGCAAAAACGGCATCGTGACGTTACAGCAACGCTCAAGCTATGTACGTTTATCGCTAATCAAGTAACATTCATGCTATATATAGTATTATAAAACTAAAATATTAGTATATAATTTTTCAAGACTAGTTACTTGCAAGTGAATATAGACTAATAGATACATCGATCTCTCCAAATTTGGTTGAGCTGAGATTCTGTGAAAGAAGTATATAGGCATTTACACTTCAACAGCACTTCAATAGTATGGAAACAGTTTCCTCTTTGCAGACACGTGTACAACTAGCACGGCAATTCAATATTATGAATTACTTTACCTGATATAAAAATGGTAACACAACATGCATGTAAAAAACTTTGAGTATATTTATAACTTATCTAATGTGACATGCATATCTTAAATCGTCGTAATATAGCTTCGGACTTTGATACAACAAATATGCTTGCGGCAGTCTTAAACCCTTCATGCTAACGTATTAATTATAACAATTTCTACGCTCACTCTCACCTGTGTGGTTTTCATACGATCGTCCTTCTCATAATACTCAAGTAACATATGCGAACAGAATTTGTCCCAGTCGACGAACCCCTCCTTGGCCACGTCAATCTTGTCAAACAGGTCGCCATATTCCTCTGCTGTGCCTTTGGTGAGTACTATGCCCAGAATCTCACAGAACTGATCTCTGTCAAGAGACAGTTCCCTCTCTTGTCCAGTCTGGTTAATCTACATTAATTAATTAATTAATCAATCAGATTAGATTAGATTAATTAATCTACCTGGCCCATCAAATATAGGATTGCTAACTGGGCCAAGCTGCTCGAAAGTCAGTTAACGTTCTTCAACTAGGAAGACGTAATCCGTTGCCTATAAAATATTATTGAAATATTCCTCAGAAACACAATTACATAACGCCGACACGAAAGTCCAATCAGTCAATCAGGAAGTACACCCAACTGTGAGTTAAATCCTTAACCATTGGTTAACGTTAACTGACTTTCCAGCAAATGGGCCCAGTTAGCAATCCTATATTTGATGCCATTACAACAGCAGAAATCAATTATCACAAAAGAATATTCATGGAGGCGTGACGCTCCATATCGGACAAAGACTCGCGAAATGAACATTATTCATATAACACTACCGAACATTTATAAATCCCTATGCGGGCAGCAGCATTGTTTGTACACCACAAGTGTTCATTTCGAGGGTAGACATTTAACGGTGTATAGATTTTATAAGAAACCAGCTGAGGAAGGGTGAAGTTTTTTAACCAAAACGTCCAACATGTTAAAACATCGTTTTTATGAAGTCAGAGACAAACTTGTTTTTTAACAGTTAGAAAACCTAAGCCATTAAGCCTCGTCAATTACTTGCCTCTCCAGACACAAACGATGATTCACTAGTAATAAAAGTAGTATGTGATTATGTGATTATTTTAGAAAACGTTCTATGCTTTTAACTGAACCAGAAGCGTGAGATGCTTTGCAGGGTGTGGCATATAATATGCTAGCAATATTACAAGATGGATTTTGCAATATTTACAAGAACTTTTTCAGTTTCATTATTCCAAAATTTTGCCTGAAAGGCCATTTTATCACCTAGCTTGTTGCATGCATGGAATGGCAACAAACTCTCGTGCGATATTTCCGCATGATTATAGGTTAATTCTTATCTCCTAATTGTTTATTTTGGTGTCAAGGTAAGACGTCTCAGTTGGCTTAAAACCAGATTTGGTGGGTAGATAGGAAAAATTCTAATATGACCCAAATCTTCATTTGGGTTCATGTACAAACAATTAACAGATGACCTTGCATGCATGGAATGGAAACAAAATCTCGCGATTTTGAGAGTGCGATATTTCCGCATGATTATATTTGGGCAATTCTGGTTAATTTTCCTAAATCAGTCGAGTCATTTAATGTCCTCGATTTCGTAAAGTCCGTCTTCAGAAAAGGTCGTGCCAACCTTAGCTAAAAAGCGCAATAACCAATGAATTGAGGAATCATACACGTCAGGGAACTACAAAGAACGAGTTCTTGGACTGTTTGATGACCGCAGCTAGTGCTCGGCAGGACTGAGAAGCCAAGAACGATGATGAGAATGGAGACGACTCAGATGATAAACAAAGCCTGTCATTAATACTAACTCGCTCATGCCACATTCACGTAAATAATTAAGAACATTTTCTTTGAAAAACTTCAACTTGCAACTGTTACTATCAACAATTTTGCGTAGTCACACTTTAGCGAAATGTTTTTTGGCGTCACTACAAAATGTTTGTATTTCTTACACGTCGAAAAAATGCGTAAATTCGATTGTGTTTAAAACAATACAGATGTACAAAAGCCGTGCTTTTTTACAAGTGGAAGAAAAATGCTAACCATTTCCAACATTTTTCCAAACATTTCCGAAAAGTATCTGAACATTTCAAAAGTTTCTCTGAAGCTTTCAATTCCGCAACATTCCAAAGATTTTCGAATAATTTCCGAATAATTTCTGAACATTTTGAATATTGGCCAAGTTGGTCCTTTCCGGCATCTTTGGAATATATATAGGGTAACAATGTACGTAACTGAATACAAATTATGCCACAAATCACAATTACTTTCCAGGCTCTTTTCATGATCTTTGACCTAAATAATGTGCCAGCAATTATGATCTTCTGTTCAAAATTGTTAAAACTGCGGCGAGAAATAGAAATTTGTTTCTGGATGGAAATTAGGTTTAAAAAACTCTGACCTATACAGCCTACCCTTTTCACTAGTGAATTATCAGCACTAACTAGCTGAAAACAAACAATAGATCTAATGTACATGCAGTTGACTTACAGTGAAGGCATCTTGTACAGCCTTGAGGTCGTGCATGTTGAGGCGACTCACAAGCTTCACACCAAATGTTGTAACCTTGGGGTCAGTCCTCCTACTTGCGGCAAATTAATCAAGTCACACATTAGTAAGAGTACTTACAGTTTTCCATTAAGAAAATTCCCAATACCAAACCTTTTTTTTTTCTGTTTAAGTGTTCATGTATTGTAAAATGGCTATAACGTCTTATAAAAAAGAAGAAACAAACTTTAATGTTTGTTGTTACTAATAATTACTGGCACTATTCTTGCAGACATATATATGTATAATTCAAGTGACTCGGTATAGTTCTAAAATACATGTAAGGTTCTTGTT
>JANVCH010067188.1:0-10619 GCA_025505405.1 Epizoanthus rinbou
GGCTCTTGTTTAGTGGACTGCATGATTGTGTTAGATACAGTAAATAAATTATAAATAAAAAATACTATGATATTAATTTATGCACTTTAATTTCATATATATATGATCATTTTATTATATTTCATAATAATATCGAATATTGTATGTACTATTGATTTTGTAGGATATGAAGTGTGTTGGGATACAGTGAGTATTGTTTACAATCAGTTTTATATTACAACTGTATGTACATGTATGCAAGAAAGGCAGTTAAATGTCTTTATTTTGTGTAAGTGCAACAGCTGTCTTTCTGTCGTTATTGTCCAGAACTCAAATCATAATATATAATACAACATATCATAACTCAAAGCTTCAATACAATACTTGTATCACCTCACAATTCCCTCTGAATTATTGTAATTATTGTCATCTGTAAAAGGGAACAATAAAAAAATTGCATTTTTAAAATGAAGCAATGTTTAAATCGACATTTTCTGAGTATTATAGGATTTTAAAGTACTACCAAAGTGATATCATAAATATGATCATAATTTACCATTACGCGAGCAGCAGAAGTGAAAGCCAATTAAATGTATCAGTTGTTTCTTGTATTTTTATCTTGTGACAGTATAGAGATGTTTGTATGTAGGAGAAATAAATAATTAATATTGTTATAATTTAATGTAATAATAATAGTAATAACTTATTATTAGTAGTAATTAGTAGTAGTAGTAGTAGCAGTAGTAGTAGTAGTAGTAGTAGCAGTAGTAGTAGTAGTAATAGTAGTAGTAGTAGTTGGTACTAGTAGTACTAGTAGTAGCAGTAGTAGTAGTAGTAGCAGTAGTAGTAGTAGTAGTTGGTACTAGTACTAGTAGTAGTAGTAGTAGTAGTAGTAGTAGTAGTAGCAGTAGCAGTAGTAGTAGTAGTACTAGTAGTAGCAGGAGTAGTAGTAGTAGTAATAAGCTTTATTGGCATGATATAAAATGTTTACATATTGCCAAAGCATGAAATACAAGAAGAAATCATTTGAAAATCTAATAGAAATTACACAGCGATTCTTAGAAATTACAAATATATAATAATCATAACGCTAACATAAAGTTGTCAACTTAATAATATGTCTATATTAATCATCTTGTTCTAAATACTGAGGGTTTATGATTTTCGTTTCGTAAAGCATTTGTTGATGTAAGTTAAGAGGTATAATATTACCAATTTATTTGTTGTTGAAAACAATGTTTTGATATAACTATAAGAATCTTTGTTTGTTGAGTTTATACTAGGTAGTACATGTATAAACTATAGATAGTAGTACTAGCAGTACTATAATAGTAGTAGTAGTAGTAGTAGTAGTAGTAGTAGTAGCAGTAGTAGCAGTAGTAGTTGTAGTAGTAGTAGTAGCAGTAGTAGTAGTAATTTGAGTTCTCTGCAAACAGTAGAAACTGTAATGTAGTTCTTAGATTCGTCCTCTGTTCGAAACAGAGAGGAATTCGGCTTGGAAATACGTTGCGTGCAAGTCTTTGTGGATAAAACAAATTGTACATGTTCTTTTCTCGATGTACTACGCGGCAGAGTTTGCCAGTCGTAGCCAAGGAAACGATGATCACGAAAGTAAAACAGTGCTGCGATTCACAATAGCTGCGAACAATTTTCCCAAAATAAACGTGATTTCTCAGAGCGGAGAATTTTACCGAGTTTTAGATACTGAAATGTCTAAAGTGTTAAGAAGATGCCTTCATTTTCTCAGCCTCTTCATCAGTCCATATCGATGTGCGATGAAAGTCATACCCTGTCGATCCAGCGATAAAGCTGGCATGGTGATGCGACTGGCCGGCGCCTGGGTAGCTGGATATGCTTTTGTATAGAGAACACTTCTGAAAACGCATGTAAATTGACCATACTATAAAAAAAGATGGCGGCTGTACATTTAACGACAATACCTTGTGAACCTAACACAACAAATAGGCACATAGAAAGCAATGTCGTTTTGCGAAACTATCGTGAATGCTACGTTTGAAGTTTTGGGACTTTGTAGTGCATTTTTATGAGTTTTTTAGGTTTTCGTGAGCTATGAATTATGGGTAAATTACCAGTCGCCATCTTTTTTGGTTTGGTCAATTGTGTTGTTTAGTATCAGTTTTTTTAAATTTCATTAAACAATGTAATATTTTAGTCTCGTATCCTGGCATGTAGCTACTTAAGCCCAATTTATACGAGAACTGAGTTTTCCTTGACTAGTGTCGTTGTAAATTTTTCGTTTGCTCGTGTTAATGAACAATAAGTTTTCACAATACCTTGTGAACCTAACACAACGAATAGGCACAAAGAAAGCTAATGGATATCCCTGCGTTCTAAAATGCTTTGCTGAAGCCAAAGGTTTCAAAGAACTCGATTTTATAAAATCAAGATGCTGTACAATGTACTACACACACTCTATATACTGTTGTTTTCTCTATAAGAAAAAACTACGTCGAGGTTGAGGAATCGATGAGGAAGGTCACCATTGTAAAAACATACCCAAGTCTGGAACTTAATAAATTATACGAACATTGTCCTTATAATATATGTCAAGTCATTTGAGTTCTCTGCAAATAGTAGAAACTGTAATCAAACGAATTCATGAACTTCATGCATACGATACGAAATGATAGCAAGTAAACTAACTCTGATCAACAACAGGGGAAGTTCTTCTCAAAAATATCCCAAGACCAACTGAGAAGTGAACAGCCAGAACAAGATCCACAAATCACGATCTAATTGAAGAACTTAGGAGAAAAGAATTAACATTAGGAATTATTATCCCTTTCATTCAAATTCCAATGCGAGAGTTAGCTTTTCAACTTTTATCTTTTGACAACAACAACAGCAACTTCATAAATATAAAAGGTGCGTGATGTTAGCAAATTCTCGGAAAGAGACAAACACCTCTGCCGCTCTGGTATGCAGTCCAAGTCAGATTCACGGAGTTTGACAATAGAGGACTTTCCTTTAACTTTGGATCATTAGGAAACAGAATATATACAGTATCGTGAATACATGATTATGATCAACTAGAGACCATGTACATGACTTTTACATCTATCACATGATATCCCATGACTGCCTATCTAGTCTATGCAAATCTCGCATTTAAAATCCAGTGGGACTGAGCAGTGAAAAAGAACAAAGATTCTGTAGCACAGATATTAATGTAGACTATACAATTGCACGTTTACATGCCCGAATTCCAGTTGTTCAGTTATAGTAATGTCAAGTAATTGCAAGCATGGTAATTGGGGATACCAACAATATATTTATTAAACATAAAATATCTTAGTGCACCGCAGTTCCTTGAAGAGAAAACGGTCTTTGCTACTTCCATGTGTACATGTAATATTCATTCCTCGCACCCACTATGGGAAATCATATAGAACAGCATAGTTTCTATTTAACAGTAGTATATAATAACAGATGTTTACCATACGAGAGACAAGTAATTGTACATATCACATAGTATGCCATGCAATTATCGCCTGTGCCAACATGCGACTCATACAGAGTGTTTGTCAGCTGACCAAAGGCAAGATCAGTACATGTTCATTTGAAATCGAGTTGTGAAGGATGTCATGGAAATATCGTCATAACCAATAACGCCTGTGGAACAACAAAATATCTATACGAGCTGCTCAAAAGCAGGACACCGAGGACAAGAAGGTGGTTCAAACATTAATCGGAGAGTGAAAATGGTTTTCAATGAATTGTGTATAAACACATAATTCCGTTGCTATAATTCACTGAATGTATGCACAGGGTGAAACATAACCTTGACTAGCAGTGACTACCACATGTAAACGTCTAAATAATTAGTCCATCAGAACATTTTGTAAAGGAGAAATTATTCACTGAATGTATACACAGGGTGAAGCACAACCTTGACTAGCGGTGACTACCACATGTAAATGTCTAAATAATTAGTCCATCAGAACATTTTGTAAAGGTGAAATTATTATTAACTGAGTAGCGAATCTTTTTCTAACTTATTACGAACTAAAGTCGTATTTTCTTGCTGTTTGAAGCGAGTGCTCCAGTAGCCTATTATCACCATATAATATAGGCTAGCCTTCTCGATCAGAATACTAAGGGAAGGCGCCCTATGTACATGTAACTGTTTTGAAGGCAACAGAGCCGTACCAAATTTTGAAAAGTACCTTAATAATAATAGTTAATTTCAACACCTACGATCATTTACTTTTTACATCTAAAATCGATTTGCAAGTTATATTCTAAGGGCTGATTCAAAAGATACGTCTTTTGTGATGTTTTTCAAAGTATTTGTAGAAATCTGGTTTAGTTTTGAAGAACATATAAGCTACATGCACTTCGCAGTTTGTTATTTTGTGTAACTCAAAGAGCCATTTGTTCAGTTTTGTATGTTGTGTAACTTTATTTGATAATAGTTATCATATACAAAAATAGAAACCAAAATTGCTAAAAACACTGGCTAATTTATCATATTCTGGCAGGCCAATGTGAAACACCTAAGCTACATGCATATAGATTCACACCGCAGTTAGAGATATACTAACTCAAGTCTCCATTTGCTAAAATTGGCCAGATACTAAATGATCTTATTGTTCAACCAGTTGAGGAATAAACATTTCCATTTCGCTTTGAATGCCTAAAGATTGGTGCATTCAGTATAAATACCTACTTGTCACTTCAAAATTCAATGAAGATTCTAGTTAGATTCTAGATAATAGTACATAGAAATCCTTTCTCTCTTACACCCTCATAGAATACACACACACACATTTAGTATACAGTTCTTTTAGGTTTGTAGAATCTAATTCAAAACTCTGATTAGAGTTTCAAGCACAGTGTTGGAAGAGAGATGTATTTATAAGGAAATTCCAAATTGCACGCGTGTACCTACTTAATAAATGAAGAGTTCAGTTAATTCACCTACGATCCACAACAAATATCCACTGGTTTAAAAACACTCTTTCAAAACTGTGAACTCTGAAATGAATGAGCTTGGATAGTGTTTACTAAAGAACGAAATCGACGTTCGACTTGATCAGTGTGCTGAAATCCTACAACAATATTCACGAATAATGATGTAAGCCTTTTCAAACTGGAAATATCCAACACGATAAAGATTTGGTTTTGTTTACAACATCAGGTAAACATTTTTAAAGGGAAGAGCTTCAATGCTGGATAATATTTAGTATATATTACGGGTTTCCAGTAATTATGTACAAGGAAATACAAATAAAATTCTTACTATATTTTACAATTCTCAAAAACTAAAGCCAGTTTATCGAGTTACAATGCCTGATATACGAATGTGTCACAACTAGAAACTGAACTTTGAAGGGTAAGAGTTGAGGCAAGAGAGGAATCATTCATATACTGGTTACACTCACAGCAACATACATGACTGTCATTCATTTGCTCTACGTGTCCTAGAAACACCATAAGTTCATAACCTCAGAAAGACATCATCCGTGTTTCTTATATTTTCTGTTAACAATAATCATTCATTGGAAAAGAACTAAATTCACCGAGTACATTCTTCGTGCAGCCTCTTATCAACAGCCTTCATCTTGTATTTTCTTTCTATCTTCTTCAGTTCTTGTAAGGTAACAAAAACAGTATAATTTTCTGAATACATTTGGATCAAACTCATGACGAACATATGGCCTATGGTTTGTACAAAAGCCAGCCTGAAATCATTATGAGATTGGAAGTAAGTCAGCTTTCTTTTCAGAGCTAAGGACATGCATCCTATTGTTCAAGGATTTTTAGCTTTACATGCACATACAGGCTCCATGCATATACATCAATCCTTTACACTTTACAGTAAAGTTTACATTTTGAATAACTTGGGGCTTTTGCAGAGTAGATAGAAAGAAGTATCGAACGAATTAACACTATTATATGATGTTACAAGACCAATTCAGGGTAAAGGACATTTTTTAGATGTTATTCAAACAACACTTCGGCCTTTAATAAATCGTCTCACTATAAAGTATAAAGGGTATCACTTCAAATGTGTGTGGTTGGCCTAAGTGATGCAAAACTCGTAAAAAAACTCAACTTACTAGTATAAGCGAACAGGCATTTCACTAAACAAATTTCTCCTTAACAAACAGTTAACCTACATATTTAATCTCAAGGATATTACTCGAAGCCTGCACTAGGACCAATTCTTTTATTATAATTCATTATTTTGGCACATAATGTCCAGCTACAAATGGCCTTTTAACAAAAGAGAAAGTGAATTAGTTTTTGTCACGATAGGCGCCCGAACTGAAGAGCAATACTTTTGAATATAATGTTACTACTGGAATAGAAAGCTAAAGAAAAGCTCTATCAAAGGCAGAATGGTTAATACAGTAGAAGAAGAACTAGCTTTGACTCGATATCGTATTACCTCCAGCTAGCGCCGTTGTTCAATGAACAAACATATACATGTTTGTAATGTGTTGCCTCCGGCCGAACTAAAAACGAATGTATTGGAAAGATTTTTCCCCTTTAAACCGTACTTTCAATACCTTCAATCACTTGAATGAAGTAACTCGCACGTTTCCTCCAAGTTAGTTCCAACGGCCTGAACAAATAGTCTTTTAAAACTGAGAACGATAACTCACTTTGATGTATTATGCAACATAACAAGCTCGAACGAAGCACGTTCACACGTCATAATCACGGGGTAGTCTTCTCAGATCAAGTACGTCTTCAAAGCTAAAGAGCTTCAACAAAGTCTGACCTAAGTAGGGAATGCTGAGAAACTGATGCACACCACTACAACAGTAACTTAGTGTATGTCTTGTAGCTTTGTTTTGATAAACGGCATTAGTGAAAGGACACTGCTGAAGGTGGTCCATCAGAACACCTTACTCTTTTATCTGACATAATAGTATTGGTCGGATTGATTAAACTCAAGCAGTATCATTTCATCTTCATTTGTCTTCCCGCCTCCAAAATGCTTAACCTTTGTTTCGCCGACTTTGCTGCTTATTTATCTGAGTAAAACTAAAAGTGTGCAGCGAAGCTTTATGAAATAACAAGTGTATCTTCCTTGTTTATGCACAAGAATAAACGCTGGCAGTATACGCTTGGGCTTTCTTGATAACTGGCACTAGTTCGGTAGTTGGCCGATTTTTTTAATCCATATGTTTCACTGACGAAGAGTTCATAGTAGCTCTTGACTCTAGTTATTTCTTTAACAAATGCTTATTAAATGTGTCTGAGTCTGGGCGAGTATAATATAATACTTAGAACAAACAAATTTGGCGAAGGTGCGATATGAGACAATAAGTCAACAAGCTTGTCCGCCATATGCGGCAACACTTGCACTGAAGTCTGACAAAGGTCACCAAACCCGCTCTCAAAAGCACCAAGCTGTTTGTATTGCTCATGTCGTAGCAGTTTGACCTTCGTTGACCATGAGCAAGGCAACTTCGAACTCGAGTTCAGTGGAAAGGCTTGAATAAGCACCAATAAAGTAGCTACCGCGAATACAATAGGATAAGTTAAACCTTGTAAGGCAGAAATTATCGAACTACACCACTCGGCCTTCCAGATAGAGTCTTGACCCAAACAAATTCTCGTTGTAGAATTTCCGATTTGGGTTTATGTCGAAATCAACTGTGAGACATGAGTCCAAATAACAAACTAATTCATTTCCAGCGTGTAGCAAAATTCGCATTGAGTTAAAAAGCGCTCAGCAACTTTTTGGCTCAAGTTTATAACAAGAAGCCTTGTATATCACACTCGTAAATCAACACGTGTTTTATACAAGAACCTACAAATGTAAAGTTCTTACCTTTGTTAGTCGTAACTACAGCGGACCCGTCAGCTGATACGATTCAATTTGTCCAAAATGAAAGCAAGTAGCATAAAGCAGAGTAGATACGATTGACCCTCTGTTTACTACAGTGATTATAGCACACTGAGCAGTGTGACCGCCCGCTCTCAATGAATGTCACTCATGCATGAAGGACTATTTTAATATGTTAAAAGCCGTAGCGACGGGTCTTGACCACGAGTATTTTGTCTGGATTTTCTTGTCGTCGGCGGTTTCTACTTCGTCGTTAGATACACGGGCGGGATGGCGGGGAATATGTTAAGCGCCTCGCGTCGAGGAATTCGGATAAAAACTGGTTTCAGAAAGCCTGAACCTTACGTGACAGCAAGCACATTTTTGTGGCGGTATTTCGACACTATCAAAGCTGTCTTCACTTGTGACTTGTGGGCGAATTTGCATGGGAAGCGATTAGCGAACCACGGACAGTGAAATTTAACGACCGTTGACAAAATCCAGTGTTTCGATCAATAGAGGTTGCTTGATTGAAGAAAACAAGCTATTTATAGCTTCAGTTAAATTCGAGCTTTTTTACAACGCTTCTCTTCGTTTTTTTAATACCATGGTGACATGTTTTAGTATTTGTTCCACCTATGCATTCATGCAAATACAACAATAAAACGTTTACATTCAAAGCACTTCATATATAAAGGATAACGACTCTTATTTCAATTTTTTCCTGTTTTTTTATTTCGTTTTACCAATTCGACCGCTTTGACAGATTATAGTTTCTTGTTTGCCGTTGTTTGAAATGTTGACCGATTGGCTTTGATATCGGTGGGTCCGAATCATTTTCGTTCAAAACAAAATTGACTCGCATGTAAATGAGATTTTGTTACACACGTGCACCCCCGCTTAATTCAAAGGTTGGGCTCCTTAATTTAAAACACCGGAATTATTATCATCATTTGAGAAGCATTCACCCATGCACTATCAGTATTAACATCTTTTAGGGCATTTTATGTTTTTCTATTTGCAAATTACTGAATTATAGAGTTTTCTATCGCATGTTCCACCCGGTGCGAATATCTGTAAAATTTTGACCTTTCGTAACACCACGTTCAAAGTACATTGTTTTTATCAGCCACAAACGTGTGTTTACCTTCCGCTAACATGTAAAACAGAACAAGGGTCACTCTGCAGTCTTTTAGTTTTCTTAGTGGACTACTTAGCAAAGGTACAATTTCCGCGTGTCAAGTTTAGAATGTTACTGCGTGCCAATAGCGAGGACGGGGTTACATCAGCTTCTGATATATATATCTATTCAAATCCGTCGTGCTAACACCACAACACAAGGACTTGTGAGTTGGGGAGACTATATGGCGACTTGTTCTCGACCTTGAGGTTTGACCTAGGGTTAGACCACAGTTCGAAGGGCGAATGTGCAATTTACTTTGGGCTTGCTACACGCGTCCATTCCCAGCTGCCTGCGTCGACCTTCGCTGCCATCACTACCTGTACCGCGTTCTTCGACACCAGAAATCTGGCAGAATTTCAATCTTGTTTTAGTCAAATTTAAAAGAAATAGGTGATACCAAAGAACTTCAAAAACGGAATGGTTACGTTAAAGATTTGTTCGTGCACTTCTCAGTCCAACAGTTGAGACATTTTTGGGGGAGCAAAATTATTTTCCCGTCAGGTTCACATCCATAATTTATAAACACCTTCCTTTGTGACCAACTCTGCTTTTCTAAGTTCCGCGTGCTACAAATGATATTACAGAGTACTATATGTTTCACGATCTTCCGCACTTCCATCGTCTAGTATGAAATCTGCTGCTTCGGACCAAATTTAGTTCAGAGGTGCAGTGAATACGGATTGCAGAATAATGTCACTCAGATATAATGAATACGATTATGGCGTCTTGAAATGGCAAACAATTAACTGCTTTGTCACAAAAATCACTAATTTGTCTAGACAATATGATTACAATGAAAAAAGGGGCTTTTGAAATGCAAAATGCATAAAAGCTGAAAGCTGCTAAAAGCATCAGAACGAATACTCAGTCGTCGCCAAAATATTTTGATTTTTGGCTTTTCACTTGTTTGTTTGATTCCCAGTGTTTTTGCACTGGGACGCCGGTTTTAATAATAGCATAGCTCTATTTTCAAAATATAATGTTGGCACTATAAATCATAATTTATTTTTGACGTGTACAGAAAGCCTCGAAATAAAACGACTCAGATTCTTTATAGTGTTTCAAAAGTCCTTATTTCGTCACACAAGTCCGTACGTGTCAGCTCGGCACGTTATCTGGTAAATGATACATGATATCACAGAATCACACTTATCGATGTCGAGATTGAGAACACTTTTTCCCCTTACTCCTTTTAATAGGGATCGATTATTTTTTATTAGGTGGGAGTAGGCCGTTGTTGGAGTGGGAGTGTCAAAAGACAGTTGTTTCTATTTTCCTCTTGACTTCGTCGAGTGGTACGGAAAACTGAGAAACGGGTGGCAGATCAGACAAGCAGGCTCACAGGTACAGGTTGTCGCGTGGGCCCTGCTGCCCGCCCACAAGAATATTAGTTTTATTACAGGTAATGTAAAAAGGAGATCTCATTTCTTATGCTTTCAGCGCAGTAGAGTTTATAGGGCAATATTTTTAATTATTTTATAAACACAGAAGTCAACTTTCAAAAATATTGTATTTTTGTATTTTATATTTTATTTGTGTCCCTATGAGGGGTGTCGAATGGTCTTCGCGAGCATTCGCGAGCATGCGAGCAGTGCATTCTTTTTTGCGAGCACGAGCAAGCGAGCACTGAATTACGAAAATTAGCGAATTCGA
>JANVCH010067199.1:0-10617 GCA_025505405.1 Epizoanthus rinbou
ATTTTAGGTATTCCTACTGATGATCAGTTACTGATTTGTGTTTTATTTCAGCGACATGTAGTTGTCTGTTCAAATGTCATTTGAGCATATTCATATGGAAAAGGCGCAATATAAATGTACCACTTTACTTTGCTTTGCTTGGCTTGGCTTGGCTTGGCTTGGCTTGGCTTGGCTTGGCTTGGCTTGGCTTGGCTTGGCTTACTTTGCTTTGCCTTGCCTTGCCTTGCCTTGCCTTGCCTTGCCTTGCCTTGCCTTGCTTTGCTTTGCTTTGCTTTGCTTTGTTTTGCTTTGCCTTGCTTTGCCTTGCTTTGCCTTGCCTTACCTTGCCTTGCTTTGCCTTGCCTTGCCTTGCTTTGCCTTGCTTTGCCTTGCCTTGCTTTGCTTTGCTTTGTTTTGCTTTGCCTTGCTTTGCCTTGCCTTGCTTTGCTTTGCCTTGCCTTCGGCCTTGCCTTGCATTGCCTTGCTTTGCCTTGCCTTGCCTTGCCTTGCCTTGCTTTGCTTTGCTTTGCTTTGCCTTGCTTTGCTTTGCTTTACGTTACTTTACGTCGCTTCGCTAAGCCCTGCTCTGCTCTGCTCTGTTTTGCTTTGCTTTGACTTAATTTAATTTGGAGTCAGGAGGGATTAATTTGCAGTATGTCCACATATAACGTCCGGAGCACTTAACAGTTGGAAGAAATGCCAAAAGCCTTTCCCAAAATAAGCGGAATAATTGAATACACCTGTTCTTAACTCGTGGATGTAATTGCGGGTTATTACAACGGGTCATTTTGTCACTCACTCGTAACCTTTGCATAATGCGCATGCGTCAAGCCTCGGAATCTGCTGGACGTTTTAAAACCTCAATCTCGTTCCTGGAGCCCGCGTACTGGTGATGTTCGTGACGTCAGCGTTTTCAAAAACCTCCGTTTTCATCCGTCCGGCACACTAACACAACAGACATCTTCACTGACTTCGGATAGCGTTTTAAAAAATCACTGTTTTTCACACCGTATAAGATCTCCGTTTTGGATCCTTTTAGTGTGGATCATCGACACTGTATGAAAACGTATGCGTATATTGAAAGTATGAGAAACGAAAACGGTTTTATAGGCCCGTTTCAGACGCCGCATCTTTCATGCGCCGTATTCAGTTAATTCAATTAAATACGGTAAGTTCTGCCACATTAAATGCCGTATTTAATCTGTTTCAGACGTCGAACTTCCCATGAACTTACGGCGTCTCAGTGCTTGGACGAGGCCTAAGTGTCGGCCAAGGTTCGTGCTCTCCAATAAACCGCTTGAAATATCTACGAACTCTAGTTTAAAATCAATATATGTTGCCCTAGGCCTAGGTGCTACTTGCAGACTGAAACACGTGTCTCTCAGTATCTGCACTGGCCACTATTTCAGTTATCTGGCCAAACAAAGTGCACTATTTTCTTATAACAACATTAATGTTTGATTTTGAAGTTGAGTTTGGGCCGATAACGAATGTTCGTACTTTTGGGCGATGCAGCCCGAAAACCTTCTTATAAGACGTACGATTTTGCAGTTTTAAAAGCCAGCTGTATTGAATTATGTCAGACGAACTCCCGTATAGAACAGACAGGACAGACAGAATAGAAAAAGATAAAATAACTAGAAAGCTGTACCCTGTATTTGAATTTAAAAATTATTGTATACGTCTCCCTCTCTCCCGAAACTCAAATGTAAATCAATGTTCTTATATAACCAAATTAATTCCAGCCTGGGTATGTTCTTAGAATTTGGGTCTTTAATTTCTCATAGTTCTTATAAAAACGGTTTTTATAAGACAAAGTGAGTGTCTGGATTTCTCTAACAACAGACCACGAGTTACTCAAATGGGTCCATTTGATTTCGAATTGTTGTCTAAAATCAGTTAATGAGGTCCTGCCAGCCCAAATGTAATTGCTGACAATTTGTCAGACAAATCTGATTTTTTTGTGTGAAAAATAGCTAAAATGGCCAAATGTCATAAAATAAGCAACTTAATTGACGCCACTGTTAAAACAGTATATTAAAGTGATTTGAGATAAATTGGTAGCACAGAAAAATCATGTAATTAATATAGTGTATAAACTTTTCTAACTTTCTTTCTTGTATTTAAATATGTATGTTGTACACTGTTGTATTTATTTTTTCATACACTACCCGCCCAGATTAGCGTATGCTATTTTGCGGGTTAGTCGGTGTTGTTTGTATTAAATTGATTGTGAAGCCTTGAATAAACTACTGAAATAAAATAAAATAAATAAATAAATAAATAAACATTTTATTAGCTGGGCCTGGGGTTCGGAGCCCAAGATTGCCACAATTATACGGAGTATTTTCTGTTTTTACCATAACTTATTATGAATTTAATGGCCTTCGTCACTCATGATCGCTTGTGGCCGTGTTTCCTTAGTCTTTGAAGATATTCATCCCAGTTAAGCAATTTCTAGTCATCTATATGAAACTCGGTAGGAACAACACGACCTTGACTCACAGATGCCTCTTCAAACTTACAGGGCCGGAAGACGAAGAATAACGCAGCACATCAGGCCATTTATTCTATGAAATCTCAAATTACTGTTGTGACAATATGATATTTAGAACAGTTAATTTATACTGAAAAATTGCAGTCAGTAAAATCGGATTAACTAGATTTCTATATATATATATATGACATTGAAAATGAAGGACATTGGTCTTCAGGGCTTTCAGGTTTTCTTAATTTGTATTTTGGTCAGAAAACAATAATCCGGCCTATTTTAGCTCAAATATTTCAAAATTTCGCATACCATGCACGTTTTTTCCTCTTCAACACAAATGTCTTAATATAAAAAAATTGCGAAGCATTCACAGTTCATACGGGTCATGGAAATCCTGGAAACCGTGGAATTTCAATATTGCAAAATTCAGGTCTGGAAATCCTCGAAACTTAACTGCAATGGATCGTGGCTAAACCTTGGAAAATCGGCTATTTGTTTGAACGAATCAGAATTATCTTGCAATTCACGCCAAACCGCTTCATGATCCATCAATGTTCAGAATGTTTCTGGATTTTTAAGTCATGGATTTTCGTAACTGTAATAATGGTCATGGAAAGTCGTAAAAATGACGGAATTTTAGAAAACCCTGGCCTGGGTAATCAGTAGGAAACGCGCGGGTACAAAATACCTTACCGTCTCTCTTTCAATTCCAATCCGCTGATTGTCTGAAAATGAAATGTCGGAATTGGTTGAAAGCTCAAGTGTACGGCAGTCTAAATGCAGCTGATAAACATATCATACACTAAGTCTAAGTTTATAACTGACATAATCGCTTTGTTTTTTGTTCTTGTTATACGGAGTTTATTTCTGTTTTAGCGGTGACGTAGGTACTCAGAGTACGTTGTTTTGGGGCTTGGTTTGCAGTTAGGATGGCCAACTGCTGAGCCGCTATCCGACTTTGTCAACAAAGTGCTCTGCGTTTACTGACAAAAATAACGTTAATTGATAGTCAAGGAAAATTAGTTTATTTTCACAGTTTATGTGTTTTGTATTCTTATCCACAATTCCGCCCATAGTCCATTAGTTCCGTATGTTTCTTGTGGATTTTACGACCGAGAGAAACAACACTTCGGTCAATAAGCAGTAATTCTTCAGCATAGCCCAAGGCAAAGTGTTAGACCAAAGGTTAGTGCAGCGCGGCATAGCACTCAACCTTTAATCAAATTTTCAATTACTCAGCTTTGAAAGAGCGTTCTAAATGTCAAAAAACAAAATTAGCGCCAAAACCAATTATGTTTGGTTTGTTTCTAAAGCAACTGGAAAATGAGGTGGAATTGTGACGTGGGTGTTACAACTCCTAATCTGAGCTGTTGCACCTGTCGGTCATTCAAGTCAGTTTGCTGCAAGAAAAACAGTTGGACAGCAAATGTCGACATTTCCTAAATGAGGCCGTTTTTGTTTCCTTCTCTGTATAATGACCAACAAATGTGCTTACACTATAGTAAGAGCGATTACTCTTTCTAAATCGTAAACGGATAATCAAGGGACTCTGAATTAATCTTTTTTTAAAAATTCCAGACGTTTCTAACGATATTAAAAATATCACAACAATTTCATCTGCTGTAAATTACAGGAGAAAATGTACAGAAATGAACCAATATATTCTGAAATTAATACTCTTTTTTCATTCCATCACTGGTTCACCTTTAAAGCAAGAAAACCAATGATATTTTGGGGATATATTTTGTTTTCATATACTGATATAGCAAGAAACTGTATTTTTGTTACAAAGCCTTTGGTCAGTGTACAGAATAGGCTCTCGTGTACAATAAATGGACGGTTTTAGTAAGGCACTGTTCCTGTGGTAACATTGTAGCATTTTGTGATTTACATCGTGAACTTGTCGTAGAGCATAAAAAATTAACAATCTACATATTGCATTATTGACTAAGTGTATTACTGTTCGACTTAAACTGTTTTTGTTTGTTGTAAACAGATACTGCCACCCACAACATCCGCAGATTTCATGAATGACTGAAATGGTTCTTCTCTTTAATTTGTACACATATACCATAAACATCGTTTTAAATTGACTGGTTTAGAAATCGTAGTCTGTCTTGATGCCTTTCTGTCAACTCTCTTTGAATGCTTGCTTGTCTCAGACCTTCGTCGTTACTGTCCGCGTGTGTGTGTGTGTGTGTGTGTGCGTGTGTGTGTGTGTGTGTGCGTAATTTCTCTATTCGTGTGGCACACTACCTCAAGCGCATAGAAGCCCAAACTATCCAAATTCTAATTAATTATCCCTGCTGCCCATTTTTTCGCTTCCCTAAGTATGCATCAGTTACTCGAAAATATTTCAGTCTAACACTCGATCATTATTAAAAATTTCAAAAAGTGCAAAAAAATAAGTATAAACTTTCAAAAAGTGCAAAATATTATTAACTTGAATCGAAACATTTTCAGCTACTTACTCTGATATACAATTGACTTTTTTACAAAATCAAACAAACAAACAAGAAATGTCCTGCAAAGAAACTTGATAATTACTGAATAAAACAGATTTACCTTTCGGAAAGTTCAAACTGGTTGTACTATGTTGAACTGCAGGCACACAAAGCTGCTGGCTGGCTTGATAGTGAGTCCGTGAAGTTCTGCTGAACACCTTTTATAATGAGCGCTCTGACGAATTTTCCAGCGCATTTTTGGGGCGACTCTTTGTGGTTATACAATTGAAACTGAAAATCAATTACTATATGGAATTGATTAAATATGTATTTATTTCAGTTATTTTCAGAATATTTGAAATATTCAATCCATGTGCAAGGGCGGAAAACAGTTCCGGCCACATCAAACATTTCGTGTTTTCGCTTCATGAAATAGTGGATGGTAGATGAAAGTCCACGTGGAACCCCCGCGGCGCAAAACACAAATATCGAAAACAGCGCCAGGTGTGAATCCACGCAAAACAATTATGTCGGAAAGGAAACAATTTGAGGGAGCGCGTAAAACTGAAATATTATTTATCTTTATCCTAGTGTTTTATAAACTAATCTGATGAAAATTCAGTGAAATCGCGTTTAAGGCAGCTTCATACTCCACTTTTACTCCACTGTTTCATAATAAAATGTTTTCTCAATAACAACCGCAACTTGCTATTTAGATTGGTTTCCAGTAATCAATGGCCCATTGTTCTGACACCCAATGCACGACACTAAGACAATAGACCTTCATCAAAAAACGTTCCTTCTCAAGGAGATGAAATAACTGCCAGCAGCTGAAACTTTTCAAAAGGATGGTTTCAGTTTTTCAAACTGAAATAATACCTGAAAGCTGTATATTCCCTTGCTCCAAAACCACATGCGCATACTTTGAGAACAACGCCGCTGGGCGTTATATCATATATTTGCGTCTTCCTCAGTTGAAGTTTATGACAGCTGAAAATGCTTTTCGTTTGCTCAAATTTAAGCGAAAAGATGTAAGCTGAACGTTTCAATACAGTTGACTGCAACTCTATTATCAGGTATTAATCATTTATAGATTTTCTTTTCTTTTCTTCCGGCGATGCTCGCTTGGTCAAAATTACAAACCGATTCTGTGTTTCAAATTTTAATTTGGCCTTGGCAATTCTAGTAGTAAATCCTTTCAAGACATGGATGCGTTTAATGATAGCGGATATGAAAAGGAGCTAAATATCCGAAAGTTTACTGAACGGACAATTTTGTTGTAGTGATCTTGAAGGCCCCAGGCCAATGAATATTCCCCACTTTGCAAAAGTAGTTTAACTCCGACATCCAAATGCGCGTTAGTGAATGCAGGTGATACTGAGATGCTTTATGTAGATGCTGTTGAGGTACTTGTCGAGGCGACGGCAGATTTGCAGTAAACAACTCGCATCCGCGGTTCCTGAATGGCTACACCAAACTTTGTTTCTTGCACCAATATTTTCAGAATCTTTTAAAAAAATATTCTAAAACTTTAAAAAACTAAAAGTAACAATGTAAACGATTGTCGATTTCGAACTTCTCTATACTACAGTACACACATCTGCGGCACCATTGCGAACACACAAGAGTCCAAAAAATGCTCGACACTCTTTGTTAGAAACCATCCCCCGCCTACGATACTAACAATTATTCAATACGAACAATGAACACTTCATCTCGACCCGCATGCAGAAACCAAATTTCACCGAAACTCTACCTTTCTATTACGGGCACTAACAAAATTTTCCTTTGTCCATGTTTTCTGTTCATATAGCACGGTAAGTGTTAATGGAAGGTACTTATAGGTCAGTAATTGAGTACTGGATCTTTAGAACTTTCGAAAGCCCTAAATAGTTTTTAAAATGTATATCATTCTTATAATAAAAATATTGACTTAATGTGTTTCTAGAAAGAAGCTTTAACTTTAAGTTTCTGGAGGTCCTCCTCCGTTTTCAGAAAGTCTTATATACAGCCCTGAAAAATATTTTCTTACCCCTACGAATAGGGAAGAAGGGGGGGGGAAGCGAGGAGTGGACGTTATGTTTACGGAAATAACTGCAGAATTGGAAATAAGAGATAAATTTCAGTATGAGGTAGGAATACAGTTGTGTAGCTGTCAAACCCGTCAGTCTATTGATGAAACTGATATTAGATTAAACGTGACTGACATCACGCGGTGAGCGTATGGTAGCCAAATGCGAAATACAATAAATTTCGACAGTAATCGGATGAGTCCAATTATTTTCATTTTCGAAGTAGGTTATGTAGCTGATATCGAAGTAGAATTTACCCTGCGTGAGTTCAAGACATTTTATGTTGTTGTTCCCTAATTAACTAAAACAGACATAGCTTCGAAAAGTTCTGACATTTAATTTCCGATAATTTACCTTCGAACAATTTTGCTCATTAGTCCTATGGGTCATTGCAGTTTTATTTTTCAGTAATTGCCAAATGTAAAAATAAAACTTTTGTTCTAAAAATCGACTTTAATTTGGGCTTTTACTTCTAAATCGTAGATTAACTGACATACTTTTCTTGACATTTGTTATTTAAATTTAGGAGCTTCTATGACGTCTTAAAAATCCCAAATAGCAAATTTGTGATGCCACGTGATACGGGAAAGAAAAATCGAGAGCGGTGAACGAGCTGGCGTCAACACTTCCTCTTCTCTCGATTTACTTTTCTTCTTAATCTGACTACGTTTTTGTAAAATTAATGGCAAGCAGTACAATAATATTTGAAACAATGTTTTAAAATATTGACATTAAAGGGCGGTGAACATTATGTAAAGCTTTTTAGCCAATTTTCAACAGCACCTAAGGACGGTATAAGACTGAAAACAACATACAGTCGAGCCTCGCTATAAATAGGGACACCGAAATGGAGCAATGTTCTGGCAAAGTTCCCGCCGTAATAGCTATGAAAGTGTCCACATAAAAGACATAATACTCATTAGAAAGTTTACGTTTTTTTCTCGAACGGTGACAGCAGGTTGTCACAATCATTGACAATGATCTGTACTGATTTTGGCGCGTTGGCCGTTCAAGGAGGCAATTTTCTACGTGAGAAAGTTTAATTCAATTATTTTTCAATTCAAGTGTGTTTGACGTTTGGTCGCGCCGCGTTTACGTGTTGTCAGTCAATATCGCAAGCCCAAATCGTTTGATTCCATTTCTAGACTGATTTGTGGCGAAAGAAATTGCTGATTTGTAGTCTACATTAGGAACCGGCCATTACATTATCTATTATCTGGGACTGAGGGTGGGGGAGAGGATTAACACAAACGAAGGGAAAATATCTAATCCCTCCTCAACCGCCAATGTCAGTTTTTTGCACACCCCCCTAAAACCAACTTAGTATTGCGTGGCCCCCCTCCCCACCCCCACACGTTATTTAAAACTGCGTTCTGATTCACTGGCCATAGTGTAAATTGCGAATCTAAATTAGTTTGAACTATATTGACTAGATTCGTGAATGCATTTTGGATGGTCTCATTTTGTCGTCAAATCAACCTTTGAAGATTGAATGAATCGTCGACTTTTTTGCTTACAGTTCGCATAAGGACGATAAACCGTAGGCCCTCGGAGACCTGCATTGCATGGTCCAGAACCGTTCGAGGCTCTCCGTCCACCATTGAGTGGTCAAGTCGTTAAACAAATACTGATTTTTATATCAGGAAATTTTTGCGGTGGAAGGTTGAATCCAATGATCGAGGTTTCTGACCGTTTTCGAATGTTGGTCGTTTTGAAGGCGCACGAGATTCGCGCGGCATGCGATATGCTTCCGTAGGAGTTTTAAAAATTATTTAATATGTCCGAAACGCATCTGTCGACTGTTTCGTTTTCTTGCTTTATTTCCCCTTCAGCTATATTAAAACAGGTTCTCAATGCCCTCGCCTTGCAGTATAATGACAGAGTATAGGTATAATGACGTTCACCTTGCATGTCTAATTGCCTTGAGAGAGCCTTTTCCTACTCAAGCCATACACTGTGGAACAATCTTCCCTGCAACTTTTAAAAAAAACCTACGTACCTTATCATATTTTGAAACCCACTTGAAAACATCTTTATTCAAGAAATATTTTTACTAGTAATTACATATCGATTTTAGACTTAAATTTTAGAATTTAAAACTAACTCAACACCAATGGCAGAGAGCGTCACCATAAAATGTTTAGGGGAGGTTCGTAATTAAATACTATCGAAAGATGCTGATTTGCGAAGCCAGTAGGGCGGCAAATCTGAGTAGGTCAGCCGTTGCACAGTGTAACAACTCTCGATCTTGCAACTTGTCTCGCAAAAATAACGGCGTTGCGAGACAAGTTGCTGAGAAAATTGCAGTGTAACAGCGTCTTAAGGTGGCTCCCACCTGTTCTCCATTTTTCTATGTCACTGAACTTTATGAAAGGCATACTTATATGTCATGGCAGATTGCTGTCAGTTGTTGACAACTGGTGTTACAACAACTCTCCAACTTGTGGTTTCCATGGCAACGTTACAAGGTCTCAAATACAGCCGGGTTTTGGCATTCAACTACATTTTACGCAAATATGAGTTCGGCGACTCCCATTTTTTTTATGTTCTAACAAGTAGAACATTTGAGGATATTTTTTAAAAATTATGTGAATGAGTTTGGCGCCACCTTAAGATTTCAGAAAAATACGATGGTACGAAAACCCATTCACAGAATTTTTTAAGAATTTCCTCAAATGTTCTACTTGTTATATCAACAAGTTTAACACTCGTACTCGCTAAAATTGCTGAAAATGTATCGCAGAGAGCTCATTTTTAACACTAATTTCCAGGAGGAATGCACAGCCCCTCGCGTGAACGTTGCTGCAATCGCTGCGAAAAGTAGAACTGACTTCTACTTCGTGCAACATTGCGCGCAGCAAAAGAATTGCGAGACAAGTTGCTGAGCTACCCTGTTACACTGTGCAACTCTTCAGCAACTTGTCTGACATTCGCAAGGCCCTCACATGCACAACGGCGTTGCGAGAAAAGCTCAGGCCGGAAATGGTGTTGAAATGGTGCAACCGCGAAGGAGACTGGGAACGAGGTTGTTTCATTTGGCTGGCGCTTTTATGGCATGATTTTGCATTTTAAAGTATATCAGCCCAAAATCTCCCAAATCTAGAATGCGTAACATATCTAGTTTTAAGAAAACTGGATACAGATGTCTGGTAATCAACAATAAAGACGCTACATTTCCGGATTGATGTGCATTCGCCATATTCAGGATATAAACATTTCCGAGAAACACTTCGTCACGATTTTATGCGTCAGCACAAAATAAAATGGCAGCGAAAGGCGGAAAGGATTTCGACTATTGCTTCAAGGTAATACTTGTAGGGGAGTTCAAGGTTGGTAAGACGTCTCTACTGTGCAGGTACACAGAGGAAACGTTTGTCAATTCGCCGGATTCAACGGTTGGCGTGGATTTTCGAATGAAAACTTTGCACAAAGATGACATGCTGATCAAACTACAGATATGGGACACTGGAGGCAGCGAGAGATTCCGAACACAAGCGACAACCTTCTATCGAGGGGCGAAAGGTGTACTGCTCGTGTATGATGTCACCAATAGACGGTCTTTTGATGAAATCCGACACTGGTACGTATACAATTCATGGATGGTTTTACACTTGGTGCACAGACACACAGG
>JANVCH010067210.1:0-10616 GCA_025505405.1 Epizoanthus rinbou
AAATAATGGAGACAGTTTTCGTCCAATATCATCATCAGCCTGATCAGACGAGCATGAGAGTTGATGACAGTTGAGTGTTGAGAGCACTGAGAATAATTTCAACCCTTAAAGGTAAGTTTGCCATTGATTACCTGAATTCATCAAAATCTGTTCTGAAATAATGGAGACAGTTTTCGTCCAATATCATCATCGGCTTGATCAGACGAGCATGAGAGTTGATGACAGTTGAGTGTTGAGAGCACTGAGAGCAATTTCAACCCTTAAAGGTAAGACTGGAGACAAAACGTACGACCAACATCCACTACGTCACAGATATATGACATCATGGACAGAAGGGCTGTATATCGTAGACTTGGGGTCATCGTCCTCCTGAACGAAGGAAACTATTGGTTAACCATAAAACACAATAAAATAACATAAAAAATAATAAGTAGTAATACAATAATCATCTAAAAATAACCATCAACTAGGTCACTATGGGAGCTCTTTTGTGATTTGTGAACAATCATAGACAACAGAGTTCAGGCAGATCCATACAAGATATAACTTAGGGTGCTTTCCATTTGTTGGGACTAGCCGGTGTGACAGGATAAGGTGCCCCCTGGTTCAGTTGTCCCACGGACATCTCAGCATTGGATCATATGACCACCCCGACCCAGGCACCTTAGCCTAGGCTTAGATCCCCCCCCCCACTCTCACCTCCACAGAGGCTTTTTTTGCAGCCAACGAATGCGGAAATTATAATTCTACTACATGAAGTATCACTCAGTTGTTCCGGGCGAAACCGCTGGCTGGCGAAACGTGGGCGCGTTCGTTTTTAACTGTTATGTCATTATCAGTAAATAATTTGTTGACCGAACAAGTTCGATTTAGATCAAGATAACTACTTCTTGCCACTGTAAGTGGAAAGGTCAACGCGTACAAGCACTTTTTCCCGCCACAACTCACCAAATTCCCGCGCACTGGCCGCCCGCAACGGGGGAACTGAGGGGCTCTAGTCCAGGATCAGGACCAGTCTGAGCAGAACCAGTTCTGATAGTTGTCACGTTCTATTTAAAAACTGACTGGTCTGGCAGAGTAGACCCGACAAATGGAAAGCGCCCTCAGAACATAGCCACGGCAGTGAAGAGTGAGCTTGTTTTGTAATTTATATAGTGATGTTCAGAGAGCTTAGTGGTAACAAGATCAACTCGGCGTCTTCGCTAGACTTGCTACAAGTCGATTTGCAAGGCACAAAATTCGCCTTGTGTGTCTTGCGAGTCGACCTGTAGCAAGGCTACTTCTTCGCCACCTATAATTCTGCGTTACGACGTACACCGACATTGTCAGTTTTGACTTTCGAAGTGGGGAGCTAAATGCAAGTCACATAACTAAAGCTTGAAAAACAAATTAAAAACAGCAGGGTTAATCAGTTCTAGTGATGGATGTGTGGTGCTAGTGATGCATCCTCAAAGGGATTTAAACTCCTGTTTCCCGCCAATATCAGTCAAATATTTTAAAATAGTTGGTTGCTAAAGACGTGTCTTGCGAGTAAGAATGATCATGAAAATTTCAGTATCCTACAAAACTTATGCGATAATCTGAACAATATCAGAAAATCGATAATTTCAGCTAAAGGGAAATCATAACGCAGTATTAAAGATAATGAAAATAATCTCTTGTCCTTCTTTGTGTGTTTTCAGGTCTCCGCACTGTTGTCAACACGCTGTTACAGTCAATAAAAATGTTCAGCGATGTGATGTTCCTTTTCCTTTTCTTTCTGTGTGTGATGGCGCTTATTGGTTTGCAGCTTTTCATCGGCGTCCTAAGAAACAAATGTGTCTTGAACGTACCGGGAGCACCTTATGACTATATTTACAACGAAAGTAAGTTGCCTTTCTTGTGCCAGGAGCACCTCACGACTATATTTTAAAACAACGAAAGTAAGTTGCCTTTCTTGTTCCAGGGGCACCTCACGACTATATTAACAACGAAAGTAAGTTGCCTTTCTTGTGCCAGGGGCACCTTATGACTATATTAACAACGAAAGTAAGATACCTTTCTTGTGCCAGGGGCACCTTATGACTATATTAACAACGAAAGTAAGTTGCCTTTCTTGTGCCAGGGGCACCTTATGACTACATTAACAACAAAAGTATGTCATTTTTGTTCTTCGGTTTGTTGGAATTTATCAGTTTGCATTAATGTTTTCTGTCTCTTGAGAAACCAATGTACCTAAAGTAGAGTCAAGTTCCAAACGGAATCATATAGTTGCCATAAGACATTTGCTTATAGCGCAGTTCAGTATTGAGCATTATCTTTCCCACAGTCAACGCCAGCAGTTCAAGATAAGAGTAAGCTTTTTTTATTTTAAATACAGTGAATACAAAGGTAACAATTCAGCATCAAATCTGCACACTGTGCAAATAAATGCACTTGTTATATAGGAACCATATTAGCAGATCTAACACATGCTCTCATTGGTCTATTCGAGGTCACGAGACAGTCGTCAAATCAAATGTCCCCCTCTCTCAGCGGGTAACGAGCACTTGTCACCCGCTAACGCACGTGATCATCGCATGGTATAATAGATCAAACATTTTCATTGGTTAATGGCAGATGGTGGTGTGATGTTTCGCGCCAGTAGAAGTTTTTCGGCGGGAATTGGAGAGGACGGCGCGACGGACGTCGATGAGACCAGGCGTTTGACCATCAAAATGGAACGTTCAGGGAAGAAGCCTCGATTTTCAACCCTCAGTAAAGACGAAATATCTCAACTTCTCAACGACAAGGACTCTGTTAACACTCAAAGAACAACTAAAAACGCTGTCAACACGCTCCGAGCTTTTTGTCAAGAAAAATATGAAGAAAAATCGACTAATTTTGAACAATTTACAAAGAAGGATCTGAACGAAGTGTTACTTGACTTTTATCCCAATGCCAGGAAGAAAAATGGCGAACACTATAAAAAGACTGCTTTGCAGGTTTACGCTTTGGCCTTCAGTGACATCTTATGTTGAAATGACAACTAAATATTATTGCAGATCCAGAGTTTTCAACTTCAAACCAAGTATTCGAGGCTGCCATTGTCGAACTGAAACGAAAAGGATTCGGCAAGGTTAAGCATCACGATCCTATATCAAAAGATGATTTGGAAAAAATATATTTTTCATATGATTCTTTTTCGCCAAAATCCCTCCAGAACTTTGTCTGGTTCAACATAATGTTTCACCTCATTCGTCGTGGGAGAGAGAACCTCCATCTTCATAGCAAAAACTCAAACCGATGCAGCGGGAAGGAAGTATGTTTATCAGAAGGTGGACGAACTCGACAAAACCACCGAGAAAATGATGACCCATATATAACAAACCACTTAATGACTGGCCCCTTGGGAACCAGTGAGTTTTGTTTCCCCTCGATTCTGTCTAAGGGAACATTGAGAATCTCGGGGGAACAAAACACACTGCTCACTTAATTTTTAATTTTAAAAAATATTAATGACTGACTTAAAAGTGTTTAACAGTACTTTATTGATCTCTCCCCTGTGGGGCTTGTTAGAGACAATTGCAGAGAATGGACAATCAATTACAGAAGATCTACAGACTACAATCTGCAATTATCTATAAAACCTACAAAAATCTACTAAAATCTAAGAAGTTTTGTTAACTTGACAAACACTGGTCAATGGAAACAAAATTTTGGAAAATAATTTGGAGTCTGGAAATTACCAGCTCCGAATCCGCGTCTTTAGTCCCTGACAGATTCCGGATCCGAGGTCCAATTTCTCGTACCGACTTCGTGTTCACCAACCGAGTCTGAGTCTGAGTCTCAGTGTGGTGCTGAGAATGTAACTGCGACATGGCAGGGGCTACACTCAGGTCTGGGTCCAGCTTAAGGTCAGGTTGTGGTCTGCATCCCATTGTAGATGTTGATGTAGTTGCAGTTGCGTTCTCAGTTCCACACGAAGACCGAGACCGAGATCAAAACGTGGCTAGAGACCGAGGCAGAAACCACGACCCCTGTCCAGCTGACTGAGACAGAGACCGGACCATAATATTATTTCAATACCGTATACTTATACTCTTCCTAACATTGCCTGTTTTTGAGAAAGTATCCTTTTATAAGTAACATAATTGTGTTCGAGGTTATTTTACGTTATGATAAATGCATTGAATCTTTATTTGAAGATTCGCCCACAGAGAAGGTGTTGCATAATTGGTCACGAAGTTCCCTTTACAGTTACATGGTAATATTTCATTTTTATGGAAAGGTCAGACACTCTTAAGTATTAAGTACCATTTGTGTATCTTTTAAAAAGCATTTAGTTCGGTCTTCCTAGATCTACAAACACAAAAACCGGCTTCTGTTAGAACTGAAATAACCTTTGAGAAACTGCCGGCATGTTGTGTAAAGTTTATACAAGATGCGCATACACAGATACACAGATCCCATAATGAAATGCAAATATGAATCTGACATGCGCAAAACTGCCCACATAATCACATTGAATAGCATTTGAGAGACCGATCATTGTATGAGGGAAGCGGTTCGATAGGAAATTTGCTTTTCTGGGTTGGGGAGATATCTCAGGCGTGATTGGCGCAGTCGGTAAGATCTCTAAATTCCCAGTAAAACAAAATTAAAATTAAAACAGGTTTTCTGACTTCCAACCAGAATGTCCCAGGTTCGATCCCCGACCTTCCTATGGTTGTACTTGTGCAACCTTCTTTCGCCACACCGTACATACACAGGGACGTTTAGCCACTGGTCTAATCTCTCGATATTCTTTCGGTGGACTCAAACTAATGGTCTACAATAGGAGCCAAACACAGATTGGCAGATTATCAGGTTCTTTATGACAGGTCGAGGAGCACAAATATTTATGAGCGAGTAGCTATGAAAAAGTATTTTAATATATTTGGAAATGTTTTAAAAACTGAAAACTCTCCGTAAAATCTTCGGTATCTTATGTTTTCAAGTTTGGTTTGGTTACAGGGACTAACATATAACATATCATTGTAACTTGTAAAGTGCTGTTTACATGTGGGTAATCCACTGGAATTGCTATTGTTGCAAAATATGCTATCCATTAAATGATTGCATAGATACTTTTTTGACAATCTGCGACTGTTATACTGAGATGAAAAACAGTCACAGGGGGCTATTTGGTGAATAAACCCATTTTTGGCAACTGGTCTATCGGATGTTGTTATATAGCAACCGTTTATGCAGATATAACGTGCGTTTTCATTGGTTATTCCGAGCACACCAACAATTCACCACATCACCCTCTTCTGCACGTGATCAATGCATGGCAGAATAGTATACACGCCCTCATTGGTTAACGTCGGTTCTCTCACACCACTTCACTTACTGGGTAAATGCAACTAACGAAACACCTTGGCTGCTCCTGTTCAACTTACCACCATATTCTTTAGAAGGGATATTCTCGGGTGTAATGCTGCAGGTTGGTAACAAATGATAACTACAAAAGACCTGCCCGTATTAATAACTTATCGATTAGAAGTCCGAAATTTAGTTAAGCTGCAGTTCCCCAATACATTTGAGTTGGCAGTGAAAGGCTGCCTCTGAACTATATTATTAGTATTGAAGCCTATGTTATGAAGTATAGTTGATTATCACGATAACCTAGAAATAAATTGTATCCATGCATGAATTTCCAATACAGACGTCAATTTTTCGTATGCGAAATAATTCGGGTTGTACGGAGAGCCACTTGGTTGGCTCCTATATATCCTTCATTGTTCATTCCACAAACTTTATTTGGATAAGTAATATATATACTCTGCAGCTTGTGGTGGATACGCCTCGTAATTAATTAGTGGGTGTGACCGCAGCAGTATGGGGGGGGGGGGGTGGTTAAACTGGTTGTACTGGTTGAACTGGTTCACTGTATGCTTCTATAGGAGCAGATGAAGTTTATCGGTCTAGTTGTTGGATTGTACGGAGACTGAGCAAATATTTGGTTGAGCTAACTTTCTCTTTTGGATTAGTTGGTTCCGTACTATTTCCATCTAATACATAGTACAATAGCGAGAGCCACAATAATAAGCAAAGAAATAACGACTAGCATAATCTTCCACCACGAAAAACCACTATCATCTTCATCTTCATCTTCATCTTCATCTTCATCTTCACAATCACCTCCAATTTCACCTTTACAATCGTTGCCTCCCGTGTCTTTGTCTTTCTCATAGTTTGCCCCGGGTGGTCTTACGCCTAACATTAACAAATTACAAGAACAGAACCAAATTACGATTTGAAAATATTAATGTTAGCAATGTTCATGGTATAAACAGAAAAATACTCTGAATGTTACCTACAATCACTAGCACTAACTAGCTACACGTGCTCCAACAGCAACAATATAACTGCTAACCAACAGTTTTAGCATTATTACGTGCAACTCCACCATTATTAGAATTGGTACCAGTACCAGTACCAATAACTGTATATGCATCAGTGCGGGGTCCATGTTGGGGCCAGTAATAATAATTCCGTCGGTGTCAAAGTGTCGGTGGGGGCGTTGTGGTGAGCGTCAGTGTCAGCGTCAACAGCAGAGCCAGTATCAGCTTCAGTATCAGTATCAGTATCAGTATCGGAATCTGTATCGGTTTCAGTATCAGTATCAGTATCAGTACCAATACAAGTACCAGTACCAGTATCAGTATCAGTACCAGTACCAGTACCAGTACCAGTACCAGTACCAGTACCAGTACCAGTATCAGTATCAGTATCAGTATCAGTATCAGTATCAGTATCAGTATTAGTATTAGTATTATAATCGATATGCCGGTCCTTTTACCGCGACGTTCTTAGCTTTAGAGTAACTAACAGATCACCTTCTGACATTATTCATCAGAGCGCAGCATGAGACTTCACCTTTGCTTATTGCTACTAACTGCACTTTACTTCGTCCACGAGAGCGTTTGCAAGTGTGGCGAACCCAATTACGCCATCCGAAACTACTATCTGGTCGGTCACGTGATGCAGTCTTATCAGGCTCCAAATATCCTGGCCTGTTGGATGGCGTGCACGAAGAATGATGCGTGCAGAAGTGTTCATTACATTGACAGTAACAACACTTGTTATCACAATAACAGGAGCAGGTTCTCTAGTCCGGCGTCCTTCGTCCCTGGGGAAGGATTTTTCTACGGAGATTCGTTCTCCTCGCTGGTATTAATAACAAATAAACTATTAATGACATTGGCCTTTTTATCATATTTTGATTGTCAATCGAAATGTTGATTTTAGCACATTATAAATACCAGTCGTAGTAGTGAAAACATTTCGTGGAAATTCCCAATACATTCTCTGTAAAAAATTATGTTTTTTGCGTCGAATGTTTTCAGATAAACCCCCCACATTTTCGCTACTTACCAACTTCGACCTGCTCTTTCCATTTCTAGTATTTAAAAAGTGCTACCATGCTATTTCGATTTACATTCAAAACGTGATAAAGGTCTATTAAGCCGATGGGATGGCTACAACTATAGATACTGAAGTTCTACTTTCCTGATTTCTCTTTTTTATGTATCAACCATTCGGTTTTTATTGTTCCTTGACAACGGATAATTTAGATTGTAATGTTAATGTTGTCTGTTTTCCGAATTCGACGGTGGACAGGAGGTCAGCTTAGTGCATCTGCTATTTACCATGTTTACGTTGTGGCGTCCTCGTGGACGTTACCATTTTGGCTGCTTATTGGAACTGTCCTGGTAAAACGTAGGTTCCTACACGCGGCATAGAGTACGCAATAACAACAACCACATGGATAAGGATAACGAAAATAACGACGACGACGATGACGACAACGAAGACGATGACGACAACGATGACGACAACGAAGACGATGACGACAACGAAGACGATGACGACAACGAAGACGATGACGACAACGAAGACGATGACGACGTCGATGACAACGAAGACGATAACGACGATGATCATGACAACGAAGACGATGGCGACGACGATGACGACAACGAAGACGATGACGACGACGACAACGACAACGACAACGACAACGACAACGACAACGACAACGACAACGACAACGACAACGACGACGACGACAACGACCAGGACGACCACGACCACGACCACGACCAGGACGACCACGACCACGACAACCACGACAACCATGCAATATAGACGATTTGGCTTGACTGTCTAAAGCTTGTTGTCATTGTATTGTCATTAAATAATCATTGCATTGTCAAAGCAGCTTTTTGACCAATAAAATTGCGTGAGTTGAGTACTGGCAACAAATTAAATCAGAGATGAGAATTGATCAATCTTTGGACAATCAGGCGAAATCGTCTCTAATCACTACTCAGCAACGCTGGCCAAGACAAAATAGAGAAATGTTCGCTGTGAGCTGGTACAGAAGTTTGCTTTCATGGATTTTCATATGATAAAAAGAAACTTACATGGCTGTTTGAAGATACCGCTGTTATCTTCTCGTGTCGAATTTTGCAACAAACTCGTTGGCTGCGCTCTACTATATTCGACACTCGAAGATAAAAGCCGTATCTTCGCACTGCTTATCGCATTCCTAAATTCACCATCTGTACCTTTTAGCAAACGAGATTAAAGCGCTGGGTGTTGCGAGTGGCCAGTTGGTCCTGTCCGCCACCTCCGAGAGATCTGAACATCGTGTAGGTAGGTTTAGCGCAAGTTACGGCCGGCTAAAGTACACGGGCGGCACGGGAGCCTGGATGCCCTCATCTAACAGTCAAGGACAATATCTACAGGTATATACTGTTGAATTGTGTTGATTTGATATTGATAAATTTCATGCGCTTGGATTGGCCCATTTGAGATCGGTAACTTTACGTTATGGACCCAAAATTTCAGTCAAATGTTAAAGGGCCTATGTCACGGTTATTTAAGACAATTTGGCGATGTACAAAATCCTTCACAAATCACAGGTAATCTAAAAATAACATATTACTATAAAACAAAAACACATTTAGGAACGTGAATGGTTAAAATTGGGGAAAATTAAAAAGGATTACAAAGTCCTAATTTAATTTCGGTCCAGGCTAGACATTAAATAAGTTTATCCCTTTCGCTGTCAAAATTGTGTTTCTTGTAGACACCTCGTGTTTTCACATAATACTGTGAAAGCTTATCTCTACAGATAGCCGTGATATAACCCCTTTAACACATTTATTAACCTTGTTAGCTTTGTCCGTATCGTAGATTATGGATCATCGGTCTTCCCGAGCAAGTTCCGAGCTTGGGACATAAAAGGAGAAACACTCGGTCCATAGCTTACTTTACGGACCTTTCACTCGGTTAATGCTGACATAATGTCAAATTCACTCTCCTCAAGGTCACGCTGAAGTCGTTCAAGTATGTAACAGGCGTGGCTACCCAGGGACGTTACAACAAGGCAGAGTATGTGACGTCATACTACTTGTCCTATCAGGATGCTTACAAGAGCTCGCTTCCTTGGAGAGAGATTAAGGTACCATCTATTTGGTCACTGACTTAAATACCAGCGGCTATCATTTCGTGTTAGTCCATACTACTGTAATTAAGTAGGACAGATATTGCTAGCCGGGAGCTATGGAACAAAACGACCACTTTCAATTATCTTAATACAGGCCACACGCAAGTTCATTGACAGTCAGACAAGCAAAATAACATGGAAAGCTTTTGGACAGCTCTTTATTACAAAGTAGAGCGGAACTAGTTAATACTGTGAGCCACGAAGCGACGATAATCAATGGCCTGTTGATTGTTCCCGATACACAGAGACACCTTGTCGTTGAGGGACACTGTGGCATAGATACAGATACACTCAGACACACATAGTCACAGACGCAGACGCAGCCGCAGACGCAGACGCAGCCGTAGACGCAGACGCACACAATAAGCTTAGAAAATGAAATGATCAGGATTCTTTACAATTATTCCCGCTTTAGGAAAATGGCGAACGCAAACTGTTCCAGGGAAACACCGACACAAACTCGGTGGTGACAAACCAACTGGCCATGATTGTATACACCAAAGCGGTCAGGTTCTACCCAAAGGGTTACAGCGGAGGAATGGCTCTTCGTGTGGAAGTGTATGGATTCGCTCGAGGTAACTGCTCTACATCAACAATTTGCATATAAAATCATAACTGAACCAACAGTAAGATTGATCGATTGATTGATCGATTGATCGATTGATCGATTGATTTATTGATTGATCGATTGATAGATAGATAGATTGATTGATTGATTGATTGATTGATCGATTGATTGAGGGTGTTATATGTCCACAGTTATTCACAGTTTCCATGTGTTAATAGGATTGCTAATCTCAATTGTCTTTACAGAACCAACAACCAAGCCTGCTTGCAGTTACATCTCTCCTCAAGGTAGGAATCTTGGAAATCAATTGACCATACCAAACAAGATGGCGACTTGTACATTTACCCATAATTCTTAGCTCACGAAAACCCTAAAAACACTCATAAAAATGCACTGAAAGGTCCTACAAACTTCATACCCAGCATTCACAATGTTTTTAGTACAGGGACGAATTTCGTAAAAATCTATGGCTTCCATGTGCCTAATCGCTGTGTTCGGTTCTCAAGGTATTGTGGTTAAATGTACCCG
>JANVCH010067221.1:0-17251 GCA_025505405.1 Epizoanthus rinbou
GGGGCTTATTAGAGAGGGAGGGCTTAATAGAGAAATTACGGTATTCATGTTATTTACTGATTCTTTTTTTTAACACTTTATTAGACTGTCACCAATGTTAATCTAAGTATTTTCAAGGTGCCAATAAAACACATGTTGTTGTTGTTGTTGGTATTTGACAGTCTTCTCTGCTGTGCTGTCCTCGTTAGGTTCTAGCGTTCTATTTATTTGCTTCCAAGCGGTTTATTACTTTGGATCCCTTCAGCATAAACTGCGGGAACATCCGTCACCCCCAGCATTGGTATGTGACAAACGCGTGCTCGTGCCAGACTGCAGATACTAAATTCTGGGTAATAATGCAATAGCTTACTGCTTAAGCGTGCCGAACTCCTACCTGCCGGCGCAGCTTCCACCTTTGCATGGGGTAGAGGTGTTGATTTAATATGAAAAGTGTTCATAAACGTTGCCATCGACATTTGCTTTCCAAGACAGCGAAGTGTTGCTGTTTCGGAACTATATACAGACTGGTTGCAACAGCTAGAAAATATATTCCAGCTTACTAAACCGACGGATGTGTCCAAACCACGATTTCAGAAAAACGTTCGCTTCATTTCTTTTCCCCAAATATAGTATTCTATAGCAGAGCTTCTGCTGCCCATGCCAAAAACGAGAAATTAATTAACAGGGAATTTAATTAGACCTAATGAGCTCTCGTCTGCTTTTGCTGCGACAAAAGATAGGCACGCGTTCGCAAAGTGTCCAGGTGATAGATGGTGCAGGGCACAAATGACAAGACAAAAGACATGTATTAGTCATTCGATTATTAATAAAATAATATTATTCGTGCTCATTTGGCAATAGCTTGGGCCATGTTCAGCCCGCTGAAAAACAGCCCAGGGGCATATACAGCGGCAAAGACTTTGAAAACAACGAAACTAATAGCTTTGAAATTAAGAACGGAGTATGGGCTTGACAGTGATAATGAGAAAATCGACTGACAAACCGGAGCAAAACTAATATTTTCAAGATCGTTATCTGCGGAACTTCGCTCGATATCCACACACGTTGAGCACTGCCAAGACCTCCTACGCCTTGTCAATTAGCGAGTGAGAACACAACCCCAGGAACTCTAGCTATTACTGGAGCCGTTCGTTTCCCGTTTCTCTTTCTGATGCAATGCAGAGTAGCACGAAAACAGAATCAGTTCTTCGGAGTTCAAGGGTCAGTAAGCAGGAACTCGATATATATTTTCCCCACTCCAAGTTCAAGTCCTCTAGACTTAAACTACACTGGGCACACATTAAATATAGCTTAAGCTTAGTGTCCAGTTTTTTATACTGTACTTCAGGAGAACAGGGTCGTTCATCATCAAGCCACGTCAGTGTCTCATGAAAATAAACATTATAACAGTTTACGATAGTTAAAGGGCATGTCTCCACCCCATTCAAACTCTAGCTGATATTTGTCTCCTTGAGAACAAATCAGACATTTCTATTAGTTTGTATGAATTGTTTGCATTTCCAGAACTATTAAACGAAAATTACGAGCATATTGACCATATAAATGAGTGGCCGAGGTTATGTGTCCAATAAATAGCGGCTATTTATGGACAGTTTTACCACCAGGTGCGAGTTTAATTTCACTTCAAGCTCTTGCGAAAGTTTTTTGCTTGGATTCAGCTAAGTCCGAAGATAAACAAAATAAATAACATTTATATTGTTTATATTAAGGTTAACGCAAATTTTGACGCTGAAATTGCAGATATACGCTGAAACATAAATCTGGTAGTTGTACTGACTATTGCCATCGGGGAAGTTTAATTAGGCCACGCAAGAGGCATTAATATAATGTCTATTCACGACTTAAGTGCACAACTATTAACTGTTGAAAGAATAATTGGAAGAATAGGTGACATATGAAAAGCGAAGACACGACCTTTCGTTAATAATTTGAATTCAATCAGGATGAGACAAAAACACCTTCAATGCACGTGTTTTTAAAATAGAAGGTCTTGTTCGTTCGACATTAGTGTATTTATTTAGTTATTAAATTCGTGTCCTGGAATGCATTTTCAATTACGTTCAAACGGTTCATTAGAGTTTTCGCTTATTCATGGTTATTGAAATAACACTAGATATCGTTTCTTCTTATCATTGTCTTTTTAAATTGAGACTTAATTATCGGTCATTATTTTGAAGTTTTAAAATAGTTACAAGAACTATGCAAATGTAAATTTAGTTCGAATAGGAATGCTCATTTATTTTACTTCCATGCATATAAACCAATTTGTAGCCTGACCTCAGAAGCTAATTTTTTCTCTCACGCGTGAGAGATCCTTTCTCGCAGCAAAGGAATATTAGCCTCTGAGGTCAGGCTAACCAATTTGTGTCTACGGTTTTGGTTCTGGAATCGAAATAGAAAACAATTGAATAATAATAAATAATAAATAATTTTCCAATCTTTTATTGAGACCAACACAAGTAATATAACTTTATAAGTAGTAATCGATGTGTATTTCTTTAGATTCCTGCTTACCAACCTTTCATTGAGATCCGGAATTGAATAAACGCACGCCATTACTAAAAAGGTCGTTTTTCGCGCTCTTTTCATTGTTTTGGTCGTTCAATGCTTATAGGTATAAAACGTAGCTTACAACTGACTTGAGTTCAATACATCAATATGTATCCAACCATTTATTGGTTACACCATCTACTTATCGCATTTACAACTGTCATATTATTCAATATCCAGTATATCTATGATTGGCCAGCGCCGGAAATTTGATGTCTGGTTTTAATACTCGCGCTATGTCTGTTCGTTTACAGAATATCTTCTGCTGGTCATGTAAAACTACGTACAGAAATAAATATCAGAGTTTCATTAAATTTATATTGCTCAAATGCAATCCAGGGATCGAAGTTGTCCTTGGCCTAATAATTCAACAAGTCCACTCACAATCTATATATTTAGCACATTGTCTTACCAGAAGCATCGATTGCGATCTGATGCTATTCTGTATCTACAATGTAGTGCAGAGGTTATTGATCTGTGTGTCAGTAACGGGTGCACTAACCGCAGTCTGGGTGCTTGTGTAATATTGCCAAGCCCGCACTATACAGTTGTAGCGCTGGAATGCCCCATTAGCTCTGTCCGACCTGTTCCAGCAAATAAACCTTTAGCCTTGGGGTTGTCTAGTACCTCACCGGCATCCACAACCCTCGACAACCATAGATTTGTAATTCTTCAGCACTGCCTCGTTGTTTGCACCCGTATACAGCATTTGAAGAGGTTCTAACGTTGATGGCACGCAGCAAGCGGAGGGTACTGCTCTTGGATTAACACTGTGAACGAGCGTCTGCACAATAGCATGGTTGGTTGCGTTCGAATGCTTATTGAGGGGGAAGGGGCAGTTTCCTTTGCAATAATATGCACTGTAGCCTACAGGTGCTATTATCCAGTCATCCCAACTGACATCCGCAAAGTTAACATAAAGAGGATAACGACGACATAAATCCTTCTTATTCTTTACTCTGGGAGTAGAAACAACACTTCGCTTGTGTCTTCTTTCTTTGTGCTCCATTCCATCATGCGTATATGCCACCAGCAGCGGCCGTTGCTCCTGCCATTCCTCATTGCTTAATGTCGTTTCTTGTTTCTGCGAAAGTACCACCACTGGCACAGATTGCAGTTTGTATTGACCTTCTTCCACGAGTGTATGCACTTCCAATCCATAATTTTCCTTCGGCATTTTAGCCCAATGCCGAACTGCTGATAAAACGTCAAAGGTCTCCCACCCACTAGTTGCAACATCAACATGACGCGAATCTAGTAACCGACGTCTGACTGGACGATTCGTAGCTGCTGGTTTCAGCACCTGGTAAATGCTGACACGGTAGATTTTCTTTCTCCGCGTGAACGCACTGGCTTTTGCATCAGTTCGACGGTAAAGACGGAGTTCTGCTGTCGTTACATTCTCATTTCTCGGTAAGGTTGAGATGTTGAAGATGAGAACCTTGTCTTGTCTTTCCGGAAATTTCTCGACCTGGTTATCTGCAAATATATCAAGAACTCAAATCAAACAATTGTCATATACGAAGGCAGTCAGGCTCAAAAGCTCCTCCTAAATTCAGTTAGCATTTCTTTTGCCAATTAGAGCTAGATAATAACAGTTCTTACCCTCGTTATGGTAACTCCGAACAGTGTTAGCTGCCGTCCACTTGCCACGGAATCTAAAGTTTGTAGATATCCAATCAGGATCGTCCGTGTGACTATGATACAAATCCATCATATGCTGAGGAACCTTAAGCCCTGGTTTCGGTCTCGGGCGAGAACTGAGACCCAAAGATTTCAACAGAGCTTGCTCGATCATCTTAAATTGCTCTGTGTCCTTGATGGAAGGAACTCTTCTCCCGGGCTCGAGGTTGTCCACATACAGGGCATTAATGAAGAGCGGGATGGTTGCCCCAAAGAATAAACGGCCAACACAAGAGATCAACATTTTGATTTACACCAAAGGACGTCCTGTCAGAAAACAATCAGAAAAGAATTGTTATAATGTGATATTTAATTACGCTTTTTTATGCACGTCTCAGGACTAATCCAGGTGCATAAAAGATATATTGATATTTCACAAACACAAATATACAAACAGGACCACTGGACAGATTCTTCCGACTGAAAAGTTTACAAGCAGCGTTCTTAAACACATTGCTTGTACTCGAATGGAACGAGAATATTATAGATTTCCAAGTCGCAACAGCGCTGATAGAACGTGCATCCTGTATCTCTTACAAATACAAAAAACGTTTGACCTACTAGTACACCACTATATATATATACGTGTAAATCACCTTTGTCGTGAAGATTCAGTTGGCTGCAGCAATTACCATGTATAACATTAAGGTTAAAATCTCAGGAAATACAACTGCGATTAGTTTCATAACATCGGTACTCGGCAAGACAAATTAAGGAACTTGTATCAAGTTGCAATATTTGCTGTGATTCATAATAAACTCTCAACTCCCGAGCTAAGCCCTCCAGGAGTTACAATGGAAATCAGCAGGGCGCTATAAACTAATTGTACAACCAGTCAACACCATTCTGAATCGCGCTGCTCTCGGGGCGACAAAATCATAACTTGCCCCCAAAGAGAACTGCAAACAACTCATGCAAAGACAATGATGATTACTAGGCAGCAAGAAATGAAAGGCATTCTTGACCCCTCTTTAAAAAGCGGTATTTACAAAAGCAAGGATACCTCGTTCAACTGCCGCGGCAAATTTAGTGTGAGAACTTGTGCCAATGTATATCGTCTTCTTTGAACAGAAGTCAAAGGATCGGTCTCCTCTTTTATACTCACTGACCTTTCCAAAAGGATGTTCCTGCTGAAGAGACATGTGCCACGGTCGTTTGCGGTACTTACTAACGTTTATGAAGCCTAGTCAACTCAGTAGGAGGTCTATTTATACACTACCAGCGGAAGTTATCCAATAATTACACAGACTATTAAAAATGAATTAGATAGGTCCTCGAAAAAAAGCAAACGCTATAAAAAGGTGAAAGTGAAAACTCGATTATCGCTTCCCGTAACCCGAGAAATAAACTGAGATTCAACAAAACGCAGTACTTAAGAGGCTAATTGTTGTTTGCAATAAGATAAACAGGCGAGGTTTAGAATTTTTCAAGGAATTAAGGCTGAGCGCAGCTCTTGTTGAGCCGTCATATATGAAATGATTTTCGTAAGCCGATAACATATTGTCAACGATAATTTCCACTCATTAGTTCAGGACAAAGTTAAGATACAAACGATAACGCACGTGGAAATGAATTTTGATTTTCACACAACTGAGACTGTAAGAGGTATAGTAGGAGAAGAAATAAAGTATATCAGATTTCAACAGTAATTCAAAGTTAAAAGAATGAATTTTGTTCAGGAGTAAATAATTATACTGCGTTAACTAGTACTTAATCCCCTCGTGCGTAAGAGGTTTTAATTTGATAAGATATCCGGCCCCGAGCACGTTTATCCCATTTCCTGAATATCTCACACCCATGGTCGATAAGCAAGTCCGCATCTTCCTTCGACCAAGTGGCAAGTGCCAATCTTAATAAGAATATTCTCGAGTAGAACACTGATTAAGGAAGAATGAGTCCATAATTTCTTGATGAGGTTATTGTGCCAACTGGTTTCCGGATACTCGGACATCAGTTAGGACACAGTTCTTTTAGATTTCACCATTAAGGGTCACAGAGGCAAAATAAATTGTGCTGTTTTTATAAAGTATAACTGTTATATACTGTTGACCAACTGTGGGATGCTGTCTGCAGAATATAAACAGCCGTCCTGAATAACGTATACAAATGTGGTGTATTTTCAAGAAACAAGTTGTATTTCTCGTCGACGTCCTGACTGAACAAAGCCCAGCACAAACCTATAAATCTATAAAATCTATACACATGAATCTCAAAACTTACTGATACGAGCTGAAACCGCAAGATGAAAGATGTGACTTGAAGGTGTCTATACGTACTAATCACAATGCTTCTTAGCATGTGATACAATATCACTGCCATGCCATGCCACAAAGGGATAAGTCAAGAGATAAGCATTAACGACAAAGTCCCATGTCTTACCTTGATCGGTGAAGTTGCGTGCACTGACAACAGGGGATATCACGCGTTACAATATCTGCAAAAGACATTAGGTTAGAACATTTTGAGTATACTTAAATTAATATACGCTTGTTCAAGGCGAACTAATATACTATGCTGTTGTAGGCCTTTCGTGGCACGTAGAACAGCTAAGTCCTTTAAAGACAAGTTTTCGTGTTCTTACTGATATCAGCCAGTTTAGTACTACTTCAGTTACAAATTACAAGTTACAAATTCAGAAGTTGTAGAAAAGAAAAGGCGAAGCTTTCACATAATTACTTAGGGGCGTTCCATCTCGACAGCTGTGACGCCAGGAGTAGTATGAATATTTGATCCCATTTCTTGTAATTCTCAGATGTTCTTAGCAGAATTCCAAACATTTTTTAAAAAGTTCCATAAGGACAACATAAATTTGTCATTGAGATAACTCCCGGCCTAAGTATGTGGTTTTGTTTGTCCTCACAGCTGCAGGTGAGCTAAACTCGAGTGTAATACTTAACTAAGGATGGCATACATTCCAAGGGCTACTTTATGTTTATATCTCATCATTGTCAAACTCAAATTCTACTTTAAAATAGTAACAAGCTAAGACTGAATAGTATATTCTCTAGGAATTTTTCCATTGCCACTTGAACATATATCGTGTATGTGTGATTCGTGACTAGAAAAGGAACTAGTCTCATAAAGTGAACGTGTACGCATGCACACAGAGGGGTGAAAGGGATGACTTAACTTAGACTTCCTATAAGTATCAACAATTAGTTATAAAACAAAAAAACAGCCGCAGCTGTTGCAGTAGAAGAAATTAATCAATGTTATAAACTTGCAAGCGATGAATCAGGTAAATTTAATATAATGCTGACATTAATGGATAGCAAGGAATAAAATAAGTAACTATATCGATCATCGTTCGGCAAACTGCATGGGGTTCAACATCAACTTGTACCAGAAATCACTGGCAAAATGGAGGTTGAATTAGTCATTAATAGCATTAGAAAAATGTAACGGATGTTGTTACGACGACTAGTCTGTTTTATCTTTGCTATATTTCAGTTCTTCTTATCACGATAGTAATTAGTTTGTCTTCTGTTTGTTTTCTATTATAAATAGCCATCCCAGTTTATTTTTACTGTTTTGATTGTAAGATTTTGTTGAAAGATATTTTAAAATTAAAGCTAAACATGTAACAATCAATAGCCATACTGTAAATTAATTCTATATTGCAGTCGTGTTAAACTGCCAAACATATTACTACTATTATTATTAATATTATTATTATTATTATTATCACTAATATTATTTTTTTTTTTATTACTATCATCATCATTATTTAATTATTTGATAATTTTAAATAATTAAAATTATTTAGTTATTTTAAAATGAAATGATGATGGCTTATCATGTCTAAAAGATTCTTGAAGGAATTTATATTATTATTAGACTGAAAGGAATAAGACAAGTAAGACTAATGAATAACTAGTATAGCTGCAGCAAAGTAGAGGTATTCCACCTAATATATTAGCACTGGGTTGATTCTTGTTTAGTCTGTGGTAGAAATCACAAGCAACGCAGAATGTATACTTTATTCGTGTAATACTATTACTGAAAGAATTCAATTCAGTTTACGCCAGATGTTCACAGCAGGATCAACTTTGTTTTACACTGAGCTACGGCTAGCAAGTATAGAGCAAGCTTCTAAACTGTATACCCTATAAGAACAAAGAAAACACGAAGCAAACAAGAAAGCCCCGTTATTTGTTTCAGGCGACACATAACAGTTTTGTAGCAGTGGCTCCAAAACTGGGATAGAAGTAAGAAAAATATTAATTTTGATACACAATTTTCAGGCAAATGCTAGATTTACAAGTGTTGATATTTGTGTAAACATACTTGGCAGGAATATCGCAAGCATTTTGAGCATCATTTCTAGCATAAGGTCACTGGAACTGTATGTTAGTATAATATGCACTATACTTCTTTCAACATAAAATAAACCTTTTCAATAACTAAAAAGTGATATCCGAGCTTTAGATGCAATATAATAACGACTTGGAAAGTTCATTAACTTCCATCCCTTACTAATCATATGGTATCAGGACAAAATGTTTTTTTTATCAAGTTCAAATTGCGAAACCCTATAAGTACACAAGACTTCACAAACAATCCATATATAGTTTACAAAGCCTCGCTTTACCTTGTGGCTCAATCCTACCCACGCATAACTAATCAAAAGAACAGCTCACACGCATTAATTTTCTGACATGATTCAAGGTTTGTCGAAAGTAACATCCATCGAGGACAAACGATTGATTTTAAATTAGTTTTCAACACAAACACAACTGGGGGCCAGAATATACGTCAAGTTTACAAACGCAAACAATTGCTTTTATATCACAAAAGTATTCTTTACATACGGAGTACATAGCGCGGATTTTTAATTAAAGATTTTTTATTTGTCAAAACCTTCATGAGGGGTCGTGATAAATAACGTCTTTGCATTAATTATAGCATTGATAAATTTACAAGCACATAGTTCCAAATTTAGCTTGCAGTAAAAGTGAATACAAGTCTATTCTTAGCTCTATACTACTATAGTCGTAAACTACAGTTTCTTTCAGAATGCAGCAAAATCACTTGATACTGGAAACAAGTGTGCCTATCAGCCAAACTAGAGGAGAGAAAACGGGGACTGCGATTGAACTTGTCTTCTAATGAAATCCGGTTATATACCTTGTGTGTACTACCTCCAAGTCACTTTTTGCTGGATTACATTGATAAATATGGTACTTTCTTCGATTTCAAACAGACCACCGTATATAAGAATTGATCCGCGTCATGATGCCCTGTGAAGATAGAGTTGTTTGGTAGAAGAGGGTTCGTACACTTTCGGTTTTTAAAATTCCAGGACTTTTCCATGAACTTCCACGACTATTTTTGCAAAATTTAATGACTTGAAAATTCAGGAATGTCACCGAAAATTGATGAATTATAAAGCGGTTTCTCTAAATCAAGAACATAATTCTAGTTTGTTTACACAAATATCTGATTTTCCATTTCTATGACTGATTTTCATTTTCCAGGATTTTGAGACAAGTGGAAAATTAATTCCAAAATTCCATGACCTTCCAGGACCTGGATTTCCATGACCCGTACGAATCCTGTAGAAGTGACACCCTTTGTGGATAACGCAAGCTTTTCAACAAAAAATTGTGGCCAACTGTCTTCACAGCGCAGAACTGTGCTTTATAAATCTTCACGACATCTAAGATTTTTAAATCTTTTAGCAAATCCATGTGAATAATTTTAGTTTTCTCGGGACCCCTTTGATAACAGTCACTCATGACTGACTACTGACTGGTTCACCCTGATTGATTAAAAAGAGGCATTTTTAAATTAAAAAGTATCTATCAATCTATCTATATCTATATTTATCTGGCTGGATTTTTCGAAAGGTGGTTATCATGTACAATATAGGGTTAATGTTGCCCCTAAATTAGGCGAACTTCAAACGAATGTAACTCTGGTGTGCATTGTCCAAAATCGACACTCTAACCACCATTTTAAAGGAAATTTCAAGCGCTACAAATATACATGATGTTTGTTCTATCGAAAACGTCAGTTCAAACTGGGCACTCGAGCAGCGCCGTCTAAAGGGTAATGTAGTAGTTTCTCCGTTTTAAAACGACATTTTATGAATCGTATCAATCAACAAACAAGCGTGGGCCTTTCTGAACTCCTAGTGATTGAAATGGCTCGTGCTGCAATCAGATATTCAACTAATTCATATTGCCAAGTGGGAGACAAATGAGATCATTTGAGCGAGAAAGGGGGTTTGGGCTATACACATTACTAGAAGATAGTAGACACCTTTTGAAAAATCCAGCCAGATATCCGCTGATAATTATAGCTGCTGCTATAACCCTAGGATGTGCAACATTTCTCTCCTACGGTCTACAGGTGCTTTAAAAGGCTGGGAATGTGTAAATTATGTAATAAAATAATAATAATAATGATAATAATAATAATAATAATAATAATAATAATAGAAGTATAAGTATAACCTATTACGAGATGTTTCCAGCTAACAGTAACAAGTATCCAGAACAACAATAATACTAATCACAATATAGTAGGTAAAATCGGCATTGCACTAAGAATACTAGGGTGCTATTGTAATTATTGCACGTCAAGTTCAACTACAGTACAAAATGGCCAACCTATTGACGAGTCACAACTTCTTTTGTCATCACGATTTTGTCACCTTCCTTCCCCTGGTAACTAATATTAATAACGGCATTGTTTTCGGTCTATCGTTTCTTTCTTTACTCCCGCAAAGTTCCGAGAACAAACACCGGTAGGGAGCCATCTTTACAAGCAGCGAGAGTATTACTTGTATTTAAAAACACAAAAAGACGAGTTTACTAGAGTTAACTAGTCCAATGGTGATCGGTGACAGACAAAAGGCTTTTATTTTCCTGTGGGAAAAGGCTTTATGTCCAACTTTGGACTTGTTTTTAAAACTTTAGGACATTTTCCGATGTTCTGCTGATTACCAGAACAAAGTTAAACTGTGATGCTTGCTATATAACTGTTTAACATATATAGTTAGTTTTATTTAAATAAGGAACTATAAATAGCTGGGTTACTGCTCTACAGTAAGGCCTAGTTTATACATCGTGCTTTCACCGCACCGAACTCGACTATTTCAATTTAGCGCGGTGAAAGCGCGGTGAAAGTACGATGTATAAATCGATTCGCGATTAAATGCAGTGCCAAGTTATGGCACGGTCAGGGCACGGTCAACGGGTCAACCTGACCGTGCGGCACGGTTGAATTTATACAAATGTGAATTTGGTGCCGATGCATAAATCGCAACCGTGCCGTGACCCATTGACCGTGCCAGAGACCGCGCCAAATTCGATTGAGTTCGGTGCGATGAAAGCACGATGTATAAACTAGGCCTAATACACCTATGCTCATTTTCAAAACAGTTTGTGAATATAATATTGCTAGGGTTAGGGTTAGCAAGACTAATTCTATAATGAACTGAAGAAGAACAAACCACTGACATTGCTTTGATTTGTTTTTGGAGAATTTTTGAACAAGCACTTCGTTGTGGGAAATTCAGGAAACTTATAATTATGGGTGAACAAATAGATGTATTATTCGGATTTCGAAATATAATCTCGGCTAACATGTTTGTGTGTTTTGGCACCAAAGGTAGCTAGTGCTAATGTACGGCCAGACATGGAAACACAACCCACAAAGTTGCACCAGTTAATTTTTGCACGTGTATGCCACGTGTACGATTATTGCTCATTTCTAAGCGAAGCAGAACAACTGTATCATAAAATTTCGTATCTCGTCAGACATTTCCCTTAGTACTTCATGAGCAAAGAAGATGTCAGGAAGAATGCAGATCTTTGAATAGCTGAATAGCTCAGTATACACGACTGTGCTTCCTGCTGACAAGCAGTCACTCTTAACCATCACCTCCATCTATCACTGCCAAGATCTCTGGTTTGATCGTGTTTATTCTACGCGGGAATATAACGTAATGACTGTTTATGTTTGAATAAAGATCTATTAGCACTTCTTTATGCCCTCAGATTGTTATGCGGTACGCTGGGCATGCAATACTGAAGTTTAATATAAATCGAACTTGTGTTGTGAATATCAGCAAACCTGACGAAATGCTCTTGGGAGTTAAGTTCTTAGCTAATATAAAAATAGAAACAGATTGTGAGCAATATCAAATTGAAAGATTTTCTACTGTACAGTATAAATGCTGTCACTCAGTTTCTCGGCTTTGTATTTTACGGTTTGTCATGGATTTGATTAATGAGGTTAACATTACCCTGGACATATTTTGGCAATTAAATTAAATTTACACATTGTTTAAGTTTAGTTACATTGACAGCCATAAGTGAGGTTCTGTTTCGCACAACCAAGAAAACAAACTGCATCCACGCAGCTGCGGCGACAAGGGTTTGGAATTAATCTTTCACATTTCTACAGAGTTAATGATGATTTAAATTTAGTAAATTGAATACAGAAATTATTGTCTTTGTTCACAGTTAAGAATATTTACACCATCTTCGTGTGTGGCAAAGTTTTTTTGTGAAGTAATGAACTTTTAGATTTCGCTTTGCTAAGCAGCTCCGATAAAACCACAAAACCTTGAGGGACAAAAAGGTCCAGGAAACATTACATTACTGACAAATGTAAAGATAAAATGTCTTATTCTAAACAACCGGAAAAGTATTAACTAAATCTACTTGCTATGGTTATTAATTAGCAACTGCTGAATAAAACAACATGAATAACTCCGTGGGGGTTATAATTGCCAACAACGGAGACCTGGTATCGTGGCACTCCGTCATGTACGGCTGAAATCCTTGCTACAAATCTAACTCTGCAAAGCCAATTAAACGTCTATCATGTTAAGCAAACAGAAAAAAGCCTTCAGCAGATAACATCACTCCCAGAATATCGAACTAAGTTACATTTTGAAAACAATTCTCATTAAAAATTACCAAAACGTTAGAAAAGAAGTCAACAGGAAATAAATTACCTCGGCCTATCAGCAGTCCCAAAGTCAAGAAATATTAGTTCGTTTCGGGACAAACAGTGGATCGGCAAATGACAAATTATCTGGAAGTCACTAACCTCTATTTCTCGTTAATCTGTATCTGAATATGTTTCCTCCGATATGCTTTCTTTGTGCAGTTTACGAAGATGAACAAAATGTGCAAGAGTCTTTTATACACGATTAAACCCCCTACAGGCTGCGTACAACGTCAACCAGATGGCTTGTGGGTCCCTTAAATGTCATTGTCATTATCAAGAATGGCATCTATTGTCTCAGCGCAATAATGAACCTCGAAACCTGTGAGAGGCAGTTCTTATAAAACGTGAGGTCCGTATATTGTAAGTGCGTGCTGCCAATGGTTATATTTCCTTCTGCGTATCCGAACAACAATTGACCGCAAAGGAACGTGACCTTTTACATGATTTTGCATTTTTTATCAAGTACTTTCCACATTCTTATACCCTTGAAAACGCAGAAACAATTAAAATAAGTACTGTGTTGGCATATTTGATCAGTGACAGCTAGTAATGTAGTTTTTGGCATGTTTTGATCAAATGTAAATATTAGTCTTTTGGTGACAACGTGACCTGTCGAATATGAATTGTAGCAGTAGTCATTTGACCCTTTCTCTTCAGTCAAACCCGTTTTGAACGTGATCGAAGAAACCAGTGATTTTTTTGTATGAACTATGAAGGGATGAAGTTTAGGCCGGAAGGTGCGCTTATGTTATCACTACAAATGAAAGATCTCGTGACAAGTATTAGACTTAATATCAGAAATGTAATATAAAATATAAGTGAGGACAGAAAGTGAAAACGCAGCTATTGCGGGTTACCTGTTGCTTCTAATAGTCACTGTCATCGATTCGACAGTTTATTATAGACTAGATAGATACTCAACTACTCAAGTACAATTCATGGGCGTGATTCTGGTCCAACCGGATTTTCCTTTATCTCAAGTAGACTTCCGAAGTTGCTTATTATTTCCCCTTGTCTTTATTTTCAAATGCAGCCTACTTTTACTTTCACCAGAGACGTACTAGGTGCACTGCTTATCTTAAAATTAAATAGTTCGATAAATGAATTTATTTTTTAAAACCAGTTGCAAAATGTAATTGAAACGCAATACCTATTTTTGTCGCGCATGCATTGCCATGTTAGGTGTAATACTAACAGTAATAGTGCGCATTCCCCAGACATCTAAAAAACTAATGCCGGCTTGTGTATTTTAAAACAAATGTTTTAAACTTTTATTTTATCCTAAAGCCTTTCAAAATGATCTGTCCACAACAATGTTTCTTCAAAACCAAATATCCTCTTAAAAATGGCGAATATTTTAAAAGGGGCGATTATATACTCCTTTCTAGAGGCCTGTTTATATAGGCGACTTCTGATGCAATTTATATTGCTATTTCCACTGCGATTTTTCCGCGCCGAGCTCGATATCGCTGCAATTTATAGAAAACGTTGTTTTTTGTACACAATAGGCAAATTAGGTTGGAATAATTTCCTCGAGCCTATACGGTAAAGCAAACACAAGTATATACAGTTAGATATATATGTACATATACATCATATTGTACGCTGTATAAGAAAAAGCTATGTCTATATAAAACTGCATTAATTAAGCTAATTCGATTAAAGAACATATAAAATTGCCAACAGTTCTTGCATATAGAAATGTTTAATAATATTGCAAAATGTTTCAGTAAGTTTTGAAGTTGAATATAAATCAACAAAAGCCATCTAGCTGACAAAATACGATTAGAATCAAAGTAACCTGGGAACAAAAACTAAGAAGAAATAGTAACAACCGATATACTTTTTGTGCACCGTGGTGTGTGGTTCTTTGTTAATACCATTAAAGGTAAAAGCTTATAACATTTGGAGTTTCATTGTCTTTATTCAATTTTAACTCAACACACAACTTTGGTATTACTTAAAAGATTTTTTAAAGAAATTGTTAATGTTTTTTTTGTTTGTGCGCATTGTCGACTTCAGGCGTTCAGTCAATATTTAAAAATATTTGACTGTGTCGCAGACAATATATTGATTGGTGCATATTGAACCGAATACCATACAGCACACTCGAGCATGATGGCCTGATTGTTTCTTATCCGTTTATCTCATTTTTAGTTTCTCATACAAAGGAATGGAATGGAAAAAACAAATATGATAACAATTAACATCATCAAGTATTTTCTCAATTGATATCCTGATTGCAATTGATAACGCCTTTTCTGAGAACTCTAAACTAGTTATGGGTGTGTTACAGTGACGTAATGTTAAGATTCGGAGGGTCAGTTAATTCTTATAGAGGCTGTTTCTGGAATATCTTTGTTTTTACTGGAATTTATTCGAAACGTCGGGAATCGAGATTGGTAATAACATTTTTGGGAAAACATTTGTTTCTTGTTGGAGCATACACATTCAAAAGTTTCGAGAAAATTCTCAAAGGACTATCTTACTGTTCAAACTTTTGTTAGACTTGCATGCCACTCCCCGACTGAGATGGTGCAAAGTAATTTCAGATGGAAAGTTATTTAAGGAAAGAGTCAATTATCTAATTTTAGCTGACATGGAAATAGCATACTCAAGAAAGCCTACGCAACTACTTGACGTTTTTCTTCTTTTTTTAAAATTTAGCTTACAATTCTGATATATTTCTCAACATAGCCGATGGAATTGCCACGATTTGCACTCCTCAGTGTACAACGCAGAGTGATTGAAATTTACAACAACTTGGAATATCATATACTGATATATATAGAACCGTGACAGTGCACATTGTTTTGTTTTACGTATGAGCCCAAATGTTTCTATTGGTTAATCGTTCATTTGCATTTCAAAACCTTTTGTGTTTTGTGCACTCTCAAGGCCAGCAAACAAAGGATATAGAGAACAAAAACATATAACAAAGAACTCGCCGACTTTCATAACCAGTTCCCGCCAATAACTATGTTCTCACCCACTGTAAAAATGAAACAAGCTAGATGTTACTAACTGTATTCTTTCTCTCTTGTTCTATTTTAGAGCGGTTGCAGCTTGCTGAGGTGTGGATTTCGAATAGGTTGTCCATCAGGCTACAAATATGAGGTGAGACTAATCTGTTGGAGGTTCAGGAAAGGAAGGTTTTCTAATTCTACCATTCCATTTGTTCCACATTAATGTGAGCCTCGGTATGGCGTTATAACCCATATAAACACATTTATTTATATGTTATAATCCGCAAAGGTTTCCCCATACACGCGAATATGCAGTGCAGGTGTTAAGTGCTAATTGAAATATAGTGCAATTACATGCGCGCGTGTAAATACAAAAATAATCGAAGCTAAAATTGTCAGTAGTATAGTCGGCCAGGGCAGACTGGACTCACATATTGCTGACCAATGACAATTTGCGCATTGTTAATGGCTACACAGGTCACGTGGAGGATGTCGATATCCCCACTTTAGTGAGAGGGAACAAATTAACAGTTATGTGCCCAGTTCTCAGTAGTTTATGGAGAGACAATGGACGCGTTTTGAAGAAGCGAGTGGGATGATGTAGAAATTCTGGTGCACAATTTTAAAATTGCCGAAAACATAGTAAACCAACGAAGTATTCAAATGTATAAAATAGCTTTTAATAGTGGTATTACCTTCTTGCATTTTGGAAATATTAGAGGTTACAATGTTCTTGTATGAGGAACGGCTTTTAAACTATAATTTGACCTCTTTACTACCTCTCAGCCTCGGGGATTACAGCTTAATTATCACAACATTCTGGACCGGGAGGGGAGGGGAGGGGGTGGGGTGATGGTGAAATGGCGCCCTTACATAATCCTCGAATGCACATCTTAAATACTGACATTGATAATTTTCTATGGTATTGAAATTCTTGTAGGGAAGTTATCGTTAGTTTTATACTTTTTATACTTTTAACTCACTAAGTCATTTCTATTTTAATTCATATTTTAATTCATATTTTAATGTAAATAGTGTCTTTGAATTAGTTTTAGAAAAGGCACTTTAAAAACGTATTATTATTA
>JANVCH010067222.1:0-10615 GCA_025505405.1 Epizoanthus rinbou
GTGTCCGTGTCCGTGTCCGTGTCCGTGTCCGTGTCCGTGTCCGTGTCCGTGTCCGTGTCCGTGTCCGTGTCCGTGTCAGTGTCCGTGTCCGTGTCCGTGTCCGTGTCCGTGTCCGTGTCCGTGTCCGTGTCCGTGTCCGTGTCTGTGTATGTATACCTACGTCTCTATGTATGGATACCTATGTATATCACTGGCCGTATATCTCAAGTGGATACTCACTTCCGTTCAATAACAAGACACCTTACTCCTGGCGCTTGTGCAATGACGTTTGCCGTACGCCTGTCCTCACTGTGTGGAGATAAAGAGGATAGTTAGTAGCAATCCCTTTCCCTACCCTACCCGTGTACCCTATTTTTTTTCTATCCGTGCGCTTGTCCCTTTTCCTAGCCATAACCATGCCCTTGACTATGCCAATGTACATCAGTTTTCTGTGTTCTCCGCGCTGTTGTTGTGTCCCACCTTCCATGATTCCGTTCCAGCTCCTTTTCTCTTCTGTATTGTTCTTTGTGTCTCGCATTGAACTATGTCCTTGCTACTGTCCGAGTCACTGTTCTGGTTCTATCTTTCTTTTCTTACGTATGTCATTGTCGGTATCACTGTTTGCAAATTTCTCCGTTTCTATTTCAGTCTTTGTTTTTCTCTGTATCTGAATCTGTTCATTCGTCTCTCTCTGTTCTCGTTCTATCTCTATTTCTGACGATATCGCTGAAATGATGCATATTTGCAATTGGTATAAATACTAATTACAATAGTATAATGACTTGTCAAAGTATCATTTTGTCTCCGGTTTGAATTGTAAAATTAACAATTAATCATTTATTGGTACAATTAATGTTGAAAATAGGGATTCATTCATCGTCCATCTAACTATCGATCTATCCATCCATCCATCCATTCATTCATTCATTCATTCATTCTAATCTACATCTCCATGTCCATGTCCATCTCCATCCCTGCTGTGTTTGCGTCTATTCTTATCTCTATCGATGTGTCCGTCTTTGACTCTAAACCTCTGATCAGTTGTGATGGTTCTTAAACGTATGCCAGATAAATCTTCTCCGTGATGATGACGTATGTATACAGAACAACAACAACAAATTTATTTATACCTATTGGTTACAATAATAATTAACAATAAGGAAATAAAATACAGATCGAGAAGGTAATTGTCACCCAGAATAACCTTTGGGTTAATCCAGCTGGGTGACTAATACTGGTTTATTTATAAACTATGAAATACGGTCGAAAACTGAAAAATAAGAGAAATCTCAGCTTTATTATTCCTATTCTTATCACTCCACTGGCTTCCTGTAGAACAGCGTATAATCGTCAAACTGCTTCTGGTCTTACTCCTTTATTATCATGTCTCTCGGTGTTTTTTTTATTCATTGTATAAATATTTTAATATGCACTCCTTGCATGGCTAACCACGTACACCTCCTGTTCTGTGCTCTAGGTTCGACGTATTTTACCAGGCAGTGTGTCTGAGAGGAATGGTCGACTACAACCAGGAGATCGGCTGATTTCTGTAAATGGAGAATTACTCAAGGGGATCACTCATTCAAGGGCTCTGCAAATACTCAAGAAACCCGCTGACCAATTAACATTTATTGTCTTACGAGAAAGTAAGGGGGCAGGGACAGTGTCAGCTGAACTCATCAGGGGGAGAAGGCAAAGTGATGACAGCAGCAGTGAGAATGAGCGGAGGAATGAGAAATATGCAAAGAATGGTAGGAATTCGGGTGGGAGTGGTGCATTATCCATAGCAGTGCCATTGCTGGACAATAACTCCAAATTATCGCACAGAGCTCAAAGAGGGAGTAGTAATGGCAATAACATGCAACGTGAATCAACTGCAAATCAGAGGAGCATAGCCGGAAAATTTGATGCATCCCAGAAGATAATCATTGACTCGTTTAGTCCATCAACACCATCACCTTCCAACAGTGACAAAGAATACATTAGCTCAACCAGCGTGGACACTTCCCAGGGACGCCATAGTGGGGAACTCCCACCTAAAATTACATTATCACCACTTCCAGATCCTCTACAGTTGGACGATGATGAGATAACATCACTTCCACCTTTATATACACCACCTCCCCCTCCGTCGACAGAAGACAGTGATTTGAGTACAGTTACAGAGGGTACCTCATCTCCGCCCTCAGAGGCGGAAACACTTGGTGCTACAAATCAGAAGCAGGACATTGAGGCTACTGAGGTCAATTTGTCATACGAACCACCACCTCCTGTGGCTACTATAAGCAGTGACTTAGAGAGTAAGGTGGTAGAACCACCACTCCAACTACCATTGCATGCACCCCCACCTCCTCCACAGGTAACTGATACTGACTCAGAAGAAGAGATTAGTGTATTGCCAGTGGTGAGACTACCCCCAGGCCCAGGAGAGCTTGTTGACTTTGTAATACATACAGAGTTGGAGATAACACCACCTTTACCATCCTCTGCACCCCCACCCCCTCCACAAGCTACGGACACTGAGTCCGAACCTGAGGACGCTACGTCACCCCCTTCGCTACCTGTTGTCCCACCTCCACCTTCATTTTACTCCAATTTAAAGAGCTTAAACCAACAAGCTTTTGCCTCGTCTTTAGATGCTGAACAGATGCAGACGCTACATCATGAGACATTATCAGACAATCAGTCGCCCACTTCAACTCCTCCAGCGGTATCCAACCAAACACAACTGGAACATAGTAAAGTACAAAAACCTCGGTTTCCTAAGTGTGTAAAGGAAGTGGAAGTCACAAATCATCAGGAGTCAAAGAGAACAACTGCCAGGCCTTGGACTGTACCAAAGTTTCCTTCACATCAGATTGTGCAGCAAGATTCTGTGTGCTCGGCTGACTCGGTGACATCAGAGGGCAGTGATGATGTTTTCCTTTCACCAAGAACTCAGAATGCGCTCTCGAAATCTACCACAGTCAAGAGCAGCGACTTACACAATGGAAGGAATGGCGCATTTATTCCCCCGCCTCCGCTTGTACAGACTGACATTAGTAAGAAATCGAAAGGAAAACCTACAGCAGCTGATAAAAACGTTAATGCGTTTTCAGTGGAGAGTAGAAAAGAAAATCCTCAGAAGCCATCAAAGCCTCCTGTACCACACAAGAAGCCTGGATTATTTAAAAGGCAATCGTCTTTGGAAATGAAAGTGAATGGTACATTGTCATCATCTAGTGAATCTGATTTGGAATTTTATTCCAGTAGGAATAAGGATGAAAACCATGGCGAGCATTTACCAACTGGTATACAAACAAAACCAGCAAAGGAAGTCCCCACTGAGTCGGTGGCATCTGAGAAACGTAGTTCAATCACAGACTCTCTATCGGCAAGTCCTCCGAATGATAAAACAGAAACCTGCTTCGTGAATGAAGCCAAGGACTTTGTTATTGGAAAGCGTTCAGATACTAGTCCATTTGTGATCGAATTTGAGAAACGATTTAGAAACCTGGGTATGAAAGTAGAGCGTGACACAGAAGGGAGAGTTGTTGTTACACAAGTAACGTCAATGGGAATGGTTGGCAAGGATGCAAATATCAGGTAATAACTAAAACTGACGTGGAATGCGTGACACGTGTCTGACTTTATCAATTTATCTCAACAAATAATAATCGAAAAACTCCCATAATCCTTTAGAGAGCTGTCTTGCAGTTTGTAATATCGTGCTTCGTGCACTTTCAGAAGTCAATGATTTTGAAATGGTTGTATACTTGTTATATGAAAATGTTTATTTTAGCGGTAACACTTTAATACAAGGGAGTATAAGAGACCAGAACGGCAGCGGCTACGGCGACGCCACAAAACAAAAGGCTTAACTACAGAATACAATGAACTGCACGCTGGAATGCACCAAACTGGCCACCTGTCCACTGTCGTCTTCAGAAATACAACGTGAAAAAATCAAGTTTTGGAGTTCTGTAGCCAACTTGAACGCCGTGATACAAATTGTCCCGTTGGTAGTTTGGCTTCAGCAATGAGGTCTCTGGTTCCAACAATTCGCACTTGTTGTCACAAGGAACAATACAAACGAATGGATGATATACAGAGAAAAAGAGAACACGGGAAAGTAGAATTTCAGCAGCTGTCGTCGCAGCCGTTGTCGTCCTAACTTCTTAAAGTCCCTACTGTGTATATGTGAGCGTTAAAGCCCTTTTACACCGTGGTATTTTCAGATAGCTGGACTTGGAGTGGTATATGGCATTGCGAGACAAGTTGAACAAAAAAGGTTACAACGTCTAACACCTCCTGCCATGACAAGTTTCTACAAAGATTGTGCAATGTAGAGCTGATTTCTACTTCCTGAAACGATTGCAGAAGTATGTCATGTGCAGTGGGTTTGCCCCGTGTGTAGTGTGTAGTGTGTTAGACGGTGCGGTTGTTAATGTAACCTGTCTTACAACGCCATTGCGAGACACTTTGCATAAGAGGAGGCATTGTGTAACAGGACCGTTAATGAATTGGTTTAACATGGTTCGCACTACTCCTGGAATTCCTGGAAAACTCGTGGAAAGTGGATGTCTTTCCAGGGCCCTGGGAAACTCCTGGAAAAATAGATGTTTGCTATGTACCCCTAAATTCTCCTGGAATTTTGTGGAGAATAAGTTTGTACTAAATAACCTACAGCTTGCCAAGACTTCAGATTCGCAATTGTTTTTTTCATGTAGACAAAATTACAAGAAGTTTTTCTAAGTATTTTTGTTCCTGTTTCTCTTCGAAGCAAATCTTGAAAAGGTTGAGAAACTTGGCGATTTTTGTGGCAGAGTGGCTGCTCAGACTTGTCTGATGCCCCTGATTATGAAACCAAGCCCCCTACTTCATTTTGTCTGACATGTGCAGTGACGAGTCGCCATTTTGAAACTCGATGCTTAGCGTTTTTTGATAGGGGTTGGGTCCTGGAAAATAATCCTCTAACTACCCTTGAAAACTCCTGGAATCAGTACGAACCATTAATATCTGAGAATGGAAATGAAGTTACATAGTTTTCAGTGGTTTAGTTACCTATTTATTAATATTTATGTTGAATAATTGCAGGGTTGGAGATGTTCTCCTGGCCCTAAATGACACGCCCCTCACGGGTAAATCTCAGATCGAGGCACAGGAACTCATTAATAATTGCCCGCCTGGTGATGTCACAATAGTAGTTCATCCAGGCAAACCTATCTCGCAGAGCACTGGTGTTGACAACATGGCGCAAACCCAACCAGATGTGCCGACTTCAAGATCTGTGGATTCTGGTCAGGTTTCTAGTCTCGCGCATATTCCAGTTATCATTGGTACAAAGACACCAGTTGAGCCGCTGTTGCTATCAATAGTATCTAATGAGAATGCACATGTACCAGAGACCTGGTATAGTGAGGAGAGTGATAGTGAATCAACATTATCGTCTGCTGCAAGCATTCCATCAGCACCACCTCCGCCAGTGCCCACAGCTACAGAACCTGATCTGGATGTGGCTGCGGCTGCGGCTTTCCTCCAAGTAGAATCAATTAGTACTAGCACAGATGATAGTGATTCAGATAGTATTCCTTGTAATCCACCGCCGCCAATACCGAAATCATACTCGACGAACATTACAGATAACCACATTTCCTGGAGTGGACTGCATGTGATATCTCCTATTAACGATAATACTGGGTCCCCTGTGATTCCGTTATCTTCTTCACCAAGCCTAGTTGAAGTTCTTCATGATAAAGAAGTTAATGAGAAGTTTGTATCTCCACCTAGCTTGTTTGATGACGATACCGAAAGCCTTCCACCTGCACCCCCTCCCCCTAACGTCTTGTCAACACCACGGAGGGGTGGTGGAGAGGCTATGAACAGTCGAATAGTCTCCCCAGTTTCTTTTCCCAACTCACCGTTGGATGAAGACATTGTCTCACCACCCACCTTCTTTGGTGATGGCTCAGACAGCCAGTCATCTGCCCCACCCATCCCCCCTGCGGGAACAACGCCAATTCACAACCGAACACCATTAGTAAGCTCCCCCATTTATGGTAGCAACTCAACGTTGGATGAAGAAATTGTCTCGCCACCCAGCTTCTTTGACGATGATATGGACAGACAATCATCTGCCCCACCAACCCCCTCAGTGGACACATTGCCAATTCACGGGCAATCACCATCGTCGCAACCAACAAGTGACATAATAAATGGCTTATTGATTCCACCGCCACTGTTTAGTTATGACGACGATGATGATGATGATGATGATGATGATGATGGTGACGACGACGACGATGATGATGATGACGATGATGATGATGATGATGCGGCAAGTACCATGACCAGCTTGCCCCCAGCACCTCCTTCCCCAAAGCAAAAGAACAGAAGACCATTCAAGACCTTTCCACAGTTACTCACCAAAGATCTGTCCAAAGACCGCGAGTTGTTGTCTGCCACAAGTACAGAAGATGATCTTGAAAGCCTTCCTCCCGCACCGCCTCCACCCAAACCAAAACGCTTGCTTCAAAAGGATTTGCCACAGGATTCCTCTGGCGAGATACGTAGTTACGCACGTGACATTCACCCTAGAATGTCGGATAATGTGGAATCATCACTGCTAGATAACGATGCTGCAGATGAAATGGCCAGTTTACCACCAGCACCACCCCCACCGAAACAAGATCATCTACATCAATCACCAGTTCCACTATCATTGAGTGGGGAAGATGACACTGATGGAGCAGTTGGTTTACGGCCACCGCCACCAAAGCCTCCACGAGCGAGTAAGGTCAAGCAACATAGCGAATCCCAAGCAGGCATAGAGGATAAAAGCTTTGTTTCAAAACCTAGCCTTCCTCCTCCACCTCCACCACCAAAGCAGTTGTTTAGAGAGCTTAACAGTGCACACAGCCCACCACCCCACCCCCCAGCGATGGATGCTGTTGAGCAGCCCACAGAGGACGCAGAGTCTAAACTGGAATACTTGGATGAAATGATTGCCATTGAAAACTCTATTATCATTGATGACGTAACTGTAGAGATCGATGAAAGAGACGTGGAGTTGCAACCGTCATCTGGTATCCCTGTGCCGAACATCGATGTAGTTCAGGCTGATACCCAAGTACATGACAGTTCTGCTGATCAAACTGATGATTCACTGAAGGCCCTTGAAGCTTTCCTGGAGTTTGAAAGACAAGAATCTCCTTGGGCATTCCTAGACGAGGAAGATTCTAGCTCAAGTAAAGCAGAAAGTATACCCACACAGCAAGAGCCGAGTCTCCTTCTCCGGCGTGAGGGAATTCAGTCCCAGCTGGAACAGTCTGACATGCCCTCGTGGGAAAAAGAAGCAGAACCTGAAACTGAATCTGAAACTTCAAAAGGCCTACCCAGAACTGTATCACCCATTCATAGTGACACTGTACAGATAAAACGCCGTACCCCACCCCCCAGACCGCCACCTTATGCATCCAAATTTGACAAAAAGCCGTCGGTTGATATGGGGAGTGAACAAAACAAGCCGCTTCATTCCACACCTGTTGCTTCACATGTAAAGAAGCCAGGGCCTTTCAAAGAAATTCACCTTCCACGCCCACACAAGCAGCCCAGTGCAGACACCTCCTCCAAACAGATAATACTTCCTGAAACATCACCGCCAGTGTCACCATCTAAAAAGAGAGAATCTCGATCTTGGACGAAAAGGTTGTTTGGATCGAAGACACGGTCCAAATCTGAAGAAAGGTCCTCTGCGAAATCAGAGAAAAAACGTTTCAAATCTCCATTAAAAGTTAAGTCCCATAATAAAGAAACAAGCGTCATAAAATCACCTCCCCGATCAAATGAACATGCAAAAGCTAAAGCTCTTCCTGCAGCCCCCAGAGGTGGATCTGTACTTTCTCCAAAACGTGATCCGCATTTGGCAAAACGTCATGCGCCACCTCCACCCCCTGGAAAGGCTGTGCCAGTAAAGGTCTCACCGACGGAAGAAATGCTCAATTTATATGAAGAAGTACAACCAGCCCAAAGGCAAGTGTCACCACCTTTGTCTCCTACTTTCATAGACAAAGTCTCGGACAAACTGGTGCAAGAACATTCTCAAAGCCCAATGTATGAACCTCGCGTGTCTTCTCCCATAGAAAGTTCAGACGGGGCCTTCCGTACTGTGTCGCCCACCAGTAACAACGTTCGTTCACCAAAGTCAAAGAAAGAAGAAAGAGAAAGGAGAAGGCGTCGATCACTCGCTATACCACCACCGCCCCCACCACCTCCCCCTGTGGATACAGATGATATTATTGAACAGGCGAATGAAACTGTGGATGAACCAGCGACAGTGCCGACTGGAGTGGAGAACACTGACGAGACAACTCGGGGATTTCCAGGGCGCACAGATGATACAAACATTCCAAGTCAGTTGTCAGACCATTACAAGCCAGAAGTAGAGGAATCGTGTGTGCTGAACGAAGCTTACACTGACCAGGCAGTTCCTGATAAGCCGGAAAGCGAAATTGATCTAGGATACACCCCAGAACCAGAATCCCAATACGAAGCTGTTAAACCGAAAAGACTCATACTGGCTAACAAAAACTTGTTTATTCCTATTAAAAGTGAACTTGAAGAGTCGCTGGCAAATCGCAGTCAAGGAGACCCCGTGCTTAGTTTATCAACGCGTAGCATCAAAGCTAAAGGACCTGGAACCTCACATTCAAAAGAGCCATCCAAAGAACCCATGTTGCCTCCGAATGCAATCCTGGCTGAAGCTCGTAAGAAACTTAAGCCACCTGTACCCACGAAACCTGATTACCTGAAGAGGGCAGCAAAGGCGTCAGCGACACAGCCACAGCCAGCTATGGAACCTGGTCGGGTGAGAAGAGCCGTGTGGGCAGACGAGGAGACTGGGGAGGAATGTGGATTGGAAAAGTCTAAAGAAATTGATCATCATCAAGCTGGCCAGATACCAGGAAAAAGCTGCAAAGAAAGTGAAAGCCACGGGCCGCCAACGTTCAAACCCCCGCTTCCGCCAGCCTCCTATACGCAAGACAAAGATACAGAGCAAAGTGACACTGAACATCCTGGTGTCTCGAAAGAAGTACACATTTCATTCAAGCCGTTGCCACCTCTACCTCCCCAGGCATGCGTGCAGATAGCAGAAGGCAGTGATGATTATGAGGATCCTGTCTCGCCACAGGCATTCCATTTCAAACCATTACCAAGAACTCCGCAGTGTGTAGGTGATTCAGATGTGCAAAGTGTGGAGTTACAGCCTGAGTCGGATTATCAGAAATCCTCACCCAGTGTGAGGCTTCGAGTTAAACCCTTACCACCCCTACCTCCAAACACAGAAAGTCCCATAATCAACAGCAACGAGCATGAGATATATACGCAGCAGTCATCATTCGAACCGGTTTCGCCAGTCGAACTGGAAACTGTTGCTGTAGCACAAGCCGACGTGTATGAAAGCACACCAGAGGTTTGGTACGAACCGGACGTTTTAGCAGAGGAATCCCAAGGAAGTGAACAAGACCTTGATCTTATTTCACCCACAGCAAAGTTTCGACCTCTACCACCATTACCGACAACAATCAACATACAGGAGGAAGAATGTCAGCGTGAGAGTAGTGCACCTGTGCACACAAGTCAACCACAGGCATTCCAGGCTACGAAGTCATCCTTAGACAAAGCATTGGCATCCTCGTCACGTGGTAAATACATAAACTACGATAACCAGAAAACCAGTCAGAATTACGGACAACCTGTTGATGACGTCACAGATAGGACACCTCCCCAGAGACGCATGAGCTCAGATGCATACCACTCTCCCCAGTCTCCAGACTCCCTATCAAGTTTGAACAGGCTTAGTCCAGGGCCTAAACTCTTTAAAAGTGCCAGTTTTTCACAGTCAGACTCGAAGTACCGTAGACCGCCCACTAAAGAGGAAGTAGAACAACTCATTGCAAAGCTAGCCCCGTCTCCGGAGGATGCACCTGCATCTAGTGCCAGACCTCCTGGTATTATGCGCAGACGTTCGTCTTCCCTGCCGCATATTATGCAAGATTTGTCGTTCGGCAGCCAGGAAGACAGCCCAGAACTATTGCGGACAAGTAGTGACGTCACTAAGAACATACAGGAAATTGTTAATGCCCGTAATCAGGCAGCGGAGGACCCGGATGAAGGGCTAATAACAGTGGAGGTTTGTATTAAATACCTTATATAGGAATGTTTACAACATGTCATTATATTCATGCATTCTGATCGGTTGAAAAACAGTGTGAATAAGAGTTTATACTTTGTACGTTCAACTATTTCAGTTTCATGTTGATTCTCTTATAGACAACTTTTTTTCGTCATCTCATGGTCAAGATCTGTAGATTCACTTGGCTGGTTTCTCGTAAATCCACAACAATGTTGACTATTGGGTGACGAAAAACGTCCTAATACCACACCGGGCCAGGAAAGCTATAGTACATCTGTTAAGTAATGCAGTTTGTCAAAATTCAGCTTCCATAAAACTGCGCGTTACTTTTAACATCAGTAATTTCTGTATTTTGTCCTAACTTTCGGATTCCTGTTAATATCCTATTAACAAATAGATTCCATTTTCCGTGCGTCTGTTCACTAATAGATGTTCAAATGACGTCAAAACACGGCGAGAGAA
>JANVCH010067233.1:0-10614 GCA_025505405.1 Epizoanthus rinbou
AAGTTCGTTTTTTCTTATGGATTTTCATATGATAAAAAGAAACTTACATGGCTGTTTGAAGATACAACTTTATCTTCTCGTGTCGAATTTTGCAACAAACTCGTTCACTGCGCTCACTCGTGTGTTACTACATTCGACACTCGAAGATAAAAACCGTATCTTCGCACAGCCAGGTATATAAGATCTTCTTATTTGTCGCATGAGACGGACCACGATATTTTCTTCTCTCAGTCAATATGCGACGTTGCTTTGAAGCCGACAATGCGTCATTTCGTTAATTTGATACGCGATACAGAACGATTATATCAATGTTTACACTTGTAAACGAATCAGAATGCTTATCTGAAAGATTGGGGAATCCCCGAGTCTTTGAAGTCGCTTCTCGAGTTTGCTTATAACACATTCAGTAGAAACAGGGATGTTTCGCACACCTGAATTTCCTGAAGGTATCTGCATCGCTTTGATTTCCACCTGACGTTGAAACATCAAGAAAATGTTTCGGAGATAGCAAACAAAAAGGCAAGGTGAGCTAGCTTGTTATTAAAAATCATGGTTATATCCTGTGCCTTAAACAAAGAACTGTACAGGTTGAGCATTAATTGACGTGTGAATCCCTCGCCATGGCTTAATTCTGTCATCTTGCTTCGGTTTCTTGTGGTAGGTTGTGATTTCGTTAGTAGCTTAAGTAGCTCGATACTGAATCTCATGGGAGAAGGACAAAGGAAAGGCGAATGTTACTGCTCTCTTCTAACATTTGTAGGCGAACTGTGACAGAGTTGTCAAGCTTGGTAATCATTAATAGCTACTGATTAATGGCGTTGGTATCAGAAGTGTCTGAATCTGCTCCTTGCTAGGGCCGTTACATTTCGTGAATTAATCGGAGAGCACTGATTCGATGAACCATGAGTTATACTACAACAACTAGTTATCAATAAAGTCGCAGAGATATTTCAAAACAGTCGGCCTGGGCCAAGTCCGATAATTGAATCTCGAAACCACAAAAACAATGCAAAAAGCGCTCTGGTAAAAGTAAGAAAGTTTAAAGGAACTCGAAACTTAGATATTCGTCTGAATATATTCTATAGTTCCAACTTGGACAGCGATACTGCAGGAGTGCAGCATCCTCTGATCCAAGGGAATGAAATAGCTCGCAGTCATAATAAAGAAGACATTGAACTGAGAAGCCGTGACAGTTCAGCCTCACGTAAAAATAATTGTCTACTACAAACAGATCTGAGCTTCGAGCCGACTACTTGTTACAGGAACAGTAATATCTCTATAAAATTTCCTCCCTACTCTCCTAATAAATCGGAATACGTCTGACTAAAAATGTTCTCAAATTTATGCGAAACTTGAAACCTTGGGGATTCACAAAACGTATGACAAGACTTTGTTTGATCATCCATACCAGATTTGGCAAAATCAGAATACAATTTGTATTCTGGTTCTGCTTTGACGTGCGATGAATTACAAACAAAACATTGGGCCGACCGTCCATAATATGTTTTGATAGATACACAACTAACCTGCTAAAACTCTTAACGTCCTTAACGTAGGCAGATTGTGATATCGTTAAAGGCCATAATGACTAGTGGCTATTTTTTTTATTCTATTTTAAATCTGTAACTCAAACTAACAGGGACCACGACGAATTAAGCCTTAATTCACATGACAACACCTTCACTACGCTGATGTGTATGGCATTCACTCAGAACAAAGATCTGTTTACACACGCGAGTTTGATGCAATTTTGACGTGAGTTCCACTGCGATTTTTTCCTGTTGCTCCCGCGCTACAACTTCAGCGCAGTGTCGCTGCAATGTTTATGAAACGTATTTTCTGGTACACGTTTCTGAAAAATCGCGGCTATAAGTTGTATCAAGTTTCGAGCCTGTTCAAAACCTTCGTCCTGAAATCGCGTCCAACTGACTGCACTGAAATCGCTGCTGGGTTTCACACCCGATTTGAAGTTGCAGCGCAAGCGCGAGAAAAATTTCAGTGGAAAAAGCGACAACAATTGCACCAAAAATCACTCTATATAAGACTACAAACAACAAGCTTACAAAATATTTAACTCTTTTCATAGAAATTCGGATTACACCACTTCATGATCACAAAAGCAACTGTCACATCAACACTGAATCATCAAGACGGATCTCAGGAATCAAACAATATAGAGAGTGCATCACACATTGACGACCTCAACAGTATATGGTTCATTTTTTGTATAAAAGCATGGATCGAGTAATAGAGGCAATTAAGCAACAGGAAGAACTTCTCAACATCGCATGTGGGACGGGCGACAGAAAGGGGGAAGGATCTGCGTATACAAACTTGGGATTGATATATCACTCAATAGGTGAATACCAGATGGCCATCAATTACCACGAGAAGAGGTTAGGTATTGCTGTAGAAATAAGCAATAAAAATGGCGAGAGAGTCGCGTATGGAAACCTGGGTAATGCTTATCAATCATTGGGTAAATATCAGAAAGCCATTGAGTACTACGAAAAGAGTCTGAGTATTGCCATAGGAATGGGCGACAGGAACGATGAAGGAATAACCTACCGGAACCTGGGAAATTCCTATCAGTTATTAGGTAAATACCAGGAGGCCATCGAGTGTCATGAAAAGAGTCTAAAGATCGCCATAGAAGAAAGAGACAAGAGTGCTGAGGGAGTAGCGTACGGAAATCTTGGGAATGTTCTTGATTCACTAGGCAAATACCAGGCGGCCATCGAGTATCATGAAAAGAGCCTAAGGATCGCCACAGAGATAGGAGACAAAAGAAGAGAAGGAATTTCATTTACAAACTTGGGAACTGCTTATCAATCACTTGGAAAATACCAGGAAGCCATCGAGTACCATGAAAAAAGCCTCGGGATCGCAATGGATATGGGTAACAAAAAAGGTCAAGGAATAGCGTATGCAAACTTGGGAAATGCCAATGACTTATTAGGCAAATACAAGGAGGCCATCGAGTATCATGAAAAGAGCCTAAGCATTATCACTGAAATCGGTGAAAAGAGAGCGGAGGGAACAATAGCTGGGAACTTGGGAAATGCTTATCAAACGTTAGGCAAGTACCAGGTGGCCATTGAGAATTATGAAAAGTGCCTAAGAATTGCCATAGAAATTGGCAATAAGGAGGGGGAAGGTGTTTCATATACAAACTTGGGCAATGCTTATAAATCATTAGGCCAATATAAGGAAGCCATCGAGTATCATGAAAAGAGCCTGAGTATTGCCATAGAAACAGGCAATACGTTTTTCCAGGAAGTGGCTTATGGGAACTTGGGAACTGCCTATAAATCATTAGGCAATTACCAGGAGGCTATTCAGCATTATGAAAAAGCTCTTTCCATAGCTGTAGAAATAGGAGACAAGAACGGCGAAGGAACAGCATATGGAAACTTGGGGAATGTTTATCACTCATTGGGAAAATACCACGAAGCCATCGAGGAACAAAAAAAGAGTCTAAGTATCGCAATAGAAATTGGCGACAAGAATGGCGAAGGAACAGCATATGGAAATATGGGATCCTCCTACCAATCATTAGGTAAATACCAAGAAGCCATTGATAATCACGAAAAGCGACGACAGAACGCTATAGAAACAGAGCACAAAGACGGCGAAGGTATAGCTTGTTATAATCTTGGTCTATCATACTATACGTTAGCCCTTAATGATGAAGAGCAGCACCTCGAGTGCATAAAAAAGGCAGAAACTGTCTTGAAAGAGGGTGCACAGTGCTGCGAGTTGTTGTTTGCTAATTTACAAAAGCAAGACCAATTCAAGATATCCATTGTTGACACGTTTATAGAAACCTATCAGTTACTGTCCGACGTTCTAATAAAGTCTCAGAAGACAGTAGAAGCGCTTCTAGTGTCTGAGCGTGGACGAGCTCGTGCATTAGGTGATCTCCTGAGTTTACAATATAGTCTGACTCAGGGCGATACTGATGCATTGATATATACTGATGTTGAGACACTGATCTCTCCTACGTCTTGCGTCCTGTTTTTCGCACTAAACGACAATGATGTAGCTATCTGGAATCTAGCACATGGGAACTCCTTGGATTTCCATCGGAAGACAATCACAGGATTAAAATCTACTGTAACTAACAGCTTGATTTTCGAGCCAAAAGACGAGGAAGAATGCACCGAGGTGTCTATTACTGAAATCGTGGATAAAGCATACTATGAACTGAAGGTCAGGGCAGGAGTGGACTGCGAGGACAGGTCGTTGGACTGGCTTGAAAAGTGTGACGTAGAGAATGATGTCATGGGCGTTGCAGAGGAGCCGTTGTTGTCCACGGGTCAAATGATCAAAACCAACCAGGAAGCTACAAGCAGCAAAGAGAATCACGAACCTTACCATCGAAATATAGAAGAAGTAGCTGGAGATAGCCCACTCATACTGCTATATGAGGAATTAGTGGCGCCGGTTCTACACAACGTGACACAGGAAGAAGTTGTCATAATTCCAGACGGCCCTCTGTTCAAGGTGCCATTTGCAGCCCTAATAAATCCAACGACTGACTTATTTCTCTCGGAAACTAAGCGTATTCGGCTAGCACCCTCATTAACAACGTTAAAGATTTTGCAAGAGAGCTCAGTGGATCATCACAACACAACTGGCGCACTGATTGTCGGGAACCCTGCTGTTGGTAAAGTAATGTATGAAGGATCCGAAAGGGTGATTAAATCTTTACCAGGCGCAGAGTGCGAAGCTAAAGAGATTGGTCAATTGCTTGGGGTGACGCCACTGATTAGAGCTCAAGCAAGCAAAGATGTAAGTTAGTTTTATGTTTAGTTCATCTTACAGTTTTGTTATTGCTACTATTATTAATACTGTTACTGACATTGTTTCTGTTTAAATGTTCTTGTTCGTGTTAGTAACAGTTGCGATTTGTGTTACCGTTATTACTGTAATCCTTATTAGTAATAATAATAATTATAATAATAATAATACTAATAACAACAATAATAATAATAATAATAATAACCGTTTTTAGAGCCTCGTGCGTTTACAATAATTTATAGACTTTACTCTTCTAGACTTTAGTTAGCGCATAGCTATAAAAGAGAGAAAAATTACAAGTGATAAAAACTTAGAAATGGCTACTGTTGTTGTTCTTCGTTTATTATGTACATAGTATTATTTACTGTTCGTGCGTGTTCGAGCTTGCGTTCAAGCTTGCAATCGTGATTGTTGCAATTGTTATTGTTGTCATTATTAACTGATTGAAAAAAAAATTAACTGATTGCAAACAATATATAATATTAGACTACGAATAGTCCTTATTTTTCCTCATTAGATCGTTGAGCGCGCGAAGAAACAGATGGCGAGTTGTCTCTTCGCACGCTCGACGATCTAATGAGGAAAAATAGGGACTACTCGTAGTCTATATAATATATATCTTTGTATCTATCTATTGATATATCCAAAAAATCATGCTACTAAATTGTCGCCCCCTGCCTATAATGCTGTAATATTACAGTATTGTTACTATTTCCGTTATCAGTTTTGTCATTTTCGTGATAGGTGATCAAGTGCAGACTAGAGGAGGGCGTGGCTATCGTCCACATTGCAGCACACGGGAGCACAGACGGAAAGATTTTCCTGGCCCCAAGTGCCCCAGCAAGAAGTACTCCCATCGACGAGGATTACATATTGACAATGAAGGAGGTGCAAGAGACTGGCTGTCGAGCGCAGCTGGTTGTCCTGAGCTGCTGCCACAGCGGTCTTGGTGAGATCAGGGCCGAGGGAGTTGTTGGATTGACCCGAGCCTTTCTTGCTGCTGGGGCCCGAGCTGTTGTAGCGTCCCTGTGGGCCATTGAAGACGAAGCCACCAGGGAGTTCATGTTACGATTTTACACGCACGTGAAGGATGGAAAGAGCGCTAGTGCAAGCTTACAGCATGCCATGAGAGAAATGAGAAAGATGGAGAAATATGGTGCACCAAGCAACTGGGCTGCTTTCTTTCTTATCGGTGATGACGTCACAATCAAGGTACAGATGAGAACACTTAACAATGCTCTTACAGCGATCTTCACCAAACATCATAATCCTCCCTCCCCTTACCCTTATCATATATTATCAAACTCATTATTAATTCATCAAGCAAACACAAAAGAAAACAAATACCGTGACGTGTTTTGATATGTGATGAAAGCTGCTGGGTTTTGCATACATTAATTCTAAACCAAAACTTAAATTGTTTGATAATCTATATCAAACACTTAAAAGAGTGTTTCATCAAATATCAAACACCTCGAACTTGAGATAAAAATAATCCGCTGTGCGTCGTTTTTTCAACTCTGTTCTCGGTGTTTGATAAATGATGAAACACTCCTCGTGTTTATACACAAACATATATCATTTTAATTATAAAGATTAATCACTAGATCATCTCAATTTACACCAGGATCTCTGAGCACTGAACCCTGAAGCCTGCATCTGAAGAGGGGAGAGAATGTCATTGCAACCTTGTAGCAAGTAATGACTGAAGATGGCAACATACAGCAAGCCAATAAAATGGGCTGCTATTGATGACGTCACAATCAGTATTTCAATGATTCGTTGGTGATGACCAAACGGGGACCAAACAGTCTGAACTAAAGAATATTTGACCTGAGTAGAAACTTACAAACTTGAGGTACTTACAAACACTGGTCAAGGATTTTAGTTATAGTTGCAAATACATGTATATAATTATCAATGGCTTACCACAACTGCAGAAATATTAGTTAAGCTGATCTAAAGCAGAGTTTGCAAACTTAAGGGAGTTGTCAGTGGTAGTTTGGCTGTAGATATCATTGCAAATACATGTATATAATTATGGCTTACCACAACTACAAAAATATTTGTTAATCTGATCTAAAGAAGAGCTTCAAGATCGATTAAATCAACTAGCAGTTGAAGTTTATGCTTGTTGCCACGTGGGTGATAGGTTTTAGCTGACGTTTGAGGTTTCGATCACTCGTAATGTCAGCTAAAACCTATCACCCACAAGGCGACAAGCATAAACATCAACTTCTAGTTGAGTTAATCATCTTGATTTGCATTACTCGCCGACAGAGAACCCCTAGGTATTTTCAAAACTATAGTCTGCCAGAGTCTAAAGAAGAGTTTGCAAACTTAAGGGAGTTGTTATGGAAAGTGTACATGACAACACAAACAGCGTGTGTGCACAACATGCAGTCCGCTAATTTAGTAGTTTAAAATAGATCCGATGTAGTTACAAAGGAGTGTATTGAAGCGTGATTCAAGTTATATAATCTTTGGAGAGTCAAAAGGCTCAGATAGTAATTAGTGCGCGTGAAAGATCAATTAATGCTTAGTGTAATCCCAGTCGTAAGTGTTGAAAAGCATACTGCACGTGATGTATTCTACAATATGAATATCCTAGAATCAACCGTGATTACGTGTAAACAATGCAAAAGCAGGTCTGATGTAGGCAGTATTTACGTATAGGAAAAGCCACTACCTTTCCAAAGCTTGTACGTGGGTTATCCCACACAAATGTTACACATACCAATATGTAAACGCCTAGAAACGCCTTATGATTTAGCCTCTAGGCTCTACCTATATATATTGCAGTAATAGTAGCACAAATGAGAATCAACGAGTATGTAAATTAAACAAATGTCACAATAAAGAAGTGAAACTAGAAAGTATACAGTCCTTGATTGTGGTTGGACCAGCTCACCGCGGAGACTTCTGAGCACATGAATAAAGTTCCGTAACAGGAGTTGTCAGTGGTAGTTTGGCTGTAGATATCGTAATTAATACACTCAACAAGAAACAAGACAAACCAGATTATAGACTTTAGATTGGCTTTTGATGTCTTCTGAAACACTTGCAGCTTCCACACTACACTGATTAGTCCTGACAGGCAGTTCGTGGCATGAATACTAGACTAAGAATTGTCAGATTATCCCTGGGGCTGGTAGAGCAAACTCTAAGACTGAGCCCTGTTTAAAAATGTCGATTTTTCATTGCAGCATTATAGTGCTCATTCACAGGTACATACAATGTTTTGCACAACATACTGGCACCAGAACTGACCAGTAGAATGTGGGTTTAGATATTGTATTAATCTTAGCAAAAGAGCAGGACAGAGCACTGATATACATGTATTTAGTTTATCTCCAAACGAAAGCCCAAAGCGAGCAAATCAAAGTATTCTACTCAAAGTGTAAACTTTAAACAACAGCAGAGAGTTAAATCAATATGCGCAGTGCTAGTATAAAATAAATAATGTACTTTGACCATTAAATTGATGATGAAGGGTTTGAGCAAGTTATAAAAGCTAAATAAATGTGTTTATACACTAAGACTTGTTGCAAACATGCCATTTATAAAGTGACAAACACAATTTATACACAGAGGTCAGATGTTAAACAATCACCATCCTCATGGCAGATTTAGGTAAGAGGCCAAGGGCACAGTAGTTACCCCCCCCCCACCTTTTATTAGCATACTTGCAAATATTTTATTAGGAAAATGCAACAGAATATTCTCTTGAACCCCAGACACCCACAATAAATACATAGTTACATACATACATACAAATGTAGTCATGTTTTGATTTTCACCACTACCTTTTCTATATATACATACATACATAAAATTATATACATACATATATACATACATACGGCATACATACATACATACATACATATATACATACATACATATTAATGCATGATACAATTATATATATATATGCCAAGATCGAAACCGTATGGTTATATACTAGACAGTATAATTATAGTGCTCAATACCTGGGTAGTGCAGAGTAGCAAAACAAGACAAGAAGGCAAACTTGAGTTACATATTATGTACTCCATCATTCACGAACCATGGAGTAAGTTTGCCGTCTTGTCTTGTTTTGCTACATACATACATGCATACACGTATACATACATTGTACAAACATAGATGTACATACATACATACACACACACACACACTCCTCACAGAACTCAACTACATGTATGAAGGATTTGATGGGATAGATCAACTAAAAGTTGATATGTTATGTTTTTTGCCGTGAGGGTGAAAGATATCAGCTGACATTTCGAGGGCTAGCCCTTCAATCATCAGAGCAAGAGAGGCATGGAAATCAACTATGAAGGATTTGGACAACTGCAACATTCTTCAGGGCTGCACACACTTCAACAGACACACGGACACACATGATTGTATATAACACACACTGTTACTCACTCAGCATGGAAATCAACTATGATGGGTTTGGACGACTGCAACACTCTCTTCAGAAAGTCATCTTTGTCTTTGACATCAAACGGAGTTCTAACCACAGATGTGGTTGTGATATGTGCCGAGGTACCACCAAGATATGAGGGAGAGAAAAATGCTCTGTGATGTGATACCAGACGATGGGCCATAATCTAAAAGAAGATAATTATCAATATAAAATAATAATATCGTAAAAACTATTAAATTTGTGAAAAAAAATTATTTATAAATTTTAAACTGAAGCACAATCGAATTTGCTTATTATGGTTAATCAAACTAATTATCCTCGATGGCATGTTTTTGTTAATGCAAATGTATAGAAAACTAACGCGTTACGGTCTGCTGGCCAGTTTAACTACACCATACCTCCAGTCAGATTGAAAGTTACCAACTGAAGGGTAAATTGCCTTTTCAAAAAGAATCGAAGGTAATTTTATATTGTGGGCACAAAGAATCCTGGGCTCAGCTGAATTATAGCAAACTCTCAGGGGGTATTTTAAAATATATCCTCCCCGGGACGGGGGCTACTCAATAAATTTTCAAATCATTACCATTTTATAATATTTATTATACCAATTTTCATTGCAATCGTACACCTTTCATATACCAGATATTTAGACCAAAGCTGCACTCCTTTCCTATACTTTCAAAATAAGGCCAAATTAAAGTATCAACAGTCATTGATGGATCTTGAGAGTACACATGTATTGTAAACAAAAAAAAATAAAAATTGAATTGCATCAAACTTTGGGCATCAATTTCAACTCCTGACCATTAAATTTGTTTTCTTAGCGTGCCAATCATACAATAGGAAAACTTTTTCAGCTCTGATTGATCGACAAGAGTACAGTTCATTTGAAATTGAGTACTGAGTTTTGAAATTTTAAAAGTGCACATGTTTCAAAATTGAATGCAGAACAGTGAAATTGAATCATGCTGATTGGGCATTCAGAAAGCTTTAGTCTTGTAATCGGTTCACAGATGTTAATACATGGATTGCACTACAAATGAGTTTAGGAACAAACTGCCATTTTGTTTTTTGTTACGAAAATGTTGATTTTGGAAAGCAGAATGTTGATGCAGATTTACTTAAATACTGTATTCTTGTGTGTCCATTCAAGAAAAGAACATATTATTAAGTAAACCCAACAATGCTTGCAAAGGATCATATCATATATCATATCATATCATATCGTATTGTATCGTATCGTACCCTATCCTATCATATCGTATCATATCATATCATATCTTATTATATGGAAGCGAGTGTTTTACTGAGAACTAAACCACTCGTAGAATCCATACGACACTACATCCGGGTCCTGAGTGGCATATTTTCCA
>JANVCH010067244.1:0-10611 GCA_025505405.1 Epizoanthus rinbou
AATTAGGTGTCCCCGATTAGCGAGGTCAACCTCGTTAGAAGTTTTTGACACAATAATAAAGTTTCTATTACTATTACTATAACTATAGGGAGCTTTTCAATTGAAATGTTTCCTTCTACTAGTATTCGTCTGGCCAACTCCATATTCTCCTTTGACCAATCCAGTCTCCCAGATACAACTGAGACGTGCTATTGTTTGCAAGCCGCTTTCTGTCTGGTAAGAGTTTCTTTTACTTTCGAAAATATTTCTCTCTGTCCATATCTTGGCGTCGTGTTGTGTGGCTCTCCGTTTTTCTGAAATACAGCTGAGTCAGGTATTCGAACAACATCTCGTTTTCATCAGGCGGATCGAGTACGTTCTTTAAAGCGGTCCTTTCTTCGTTGACACTCTCCTGGGCTTGGCGGCGGTTCTTCTTTATCTTGAGTATTTCAGCTTGTACTGATGCTTGCGACGTACGAAATTGATCGCGGTAAATTGCGGGAACATATTTCCAGTCTGCTCGATCGAAGACGATCGAAGGATTGACTTTCATCGATAATTTCCAGTAAGTATACTCTTTGTAAGCAACTTGCCATAAATTCAACATAAATGAATCGAAATGACTATTTTTGGCCATTAGGAAAATATATTTCGGAAAACAATCTTGCGGCTGATCTCGATCTCGATAAATACAAGGTAAAAATCATTCGTGAGAGAAAAAGAAAGGGAGTGGATCGTGAATGAATGGATTTCCAGCGTAGACCAGCCAATGAAAGTGCGCGAAATTTACCCTACGACGCGATACCGCTGCTACGCTATGTTATTATTGCGGGCTCTTTCGCGCGGTCATCCGGAACATTTTACATAGGGTTTTGTGAACCACAGCTGTACATCAATAGTACACTTGAAAGTAAGAAATGTTCCTCAAGCTGGAACTACTTTCATCCTTTCACCAAGCTACATCTACAGGACTATCGTACAATAGTACACTTGTTATTTAATGAATAATTAATTCATCCATTTTGTTCTCGTTTCTATTCTTTGAACAAAATATAGAACACTTTATGCATCCACATTTACACTTTATTAAATACAAACCTCTGGTTACCGAATTTCTAGCGTTTTGATTGGTTGTGCATCTGATGATTATCAGCGCATAACTATCAATCATGCCTTATATGTATCTTGACAATAATAGAAACTAACAATTTCTGATTTTCGAGTGTTCTACTACCTCATTCCAGGTTCTAATATCCGGTCAAGATACACAAACGATACTGTTTACACGCGTTTAGAAAATATTTGTATTTCCAATTCTAAAATGTACAATGTACACAAAATTACGTTCTATTACACAAGAATATAAAAGCTATATAAAATAGAATTTTAGAAAATATTTGTTTGAAAAAGAAAACCATTCAACGTTCTCACAGCAGTAGATGTCAGCTGCACGCACGCACTAGGGTGACGTCACTCCATGATTTCTATCCGTATATATGGATCAAAGTAACAAGCAGACAAGCACAGTCAAACTTATTAAGACAATCGGAGCGCGCGTTATATCTATTTGCTAAAATCTGTTGGATATCTCAGTGTGAAGTCTTGTATTCACGAACAATCTCTGCCAGATCCGCACGATCGGCTTCCTCCAGTGCTGCGGCCAGAGCTGCTCTCGTTGCTTGTTTTCCCTTGCGGTTTTTCCAAATCGTTAGCATCTCAAAAGCCCTTTCCACCCCTTTTTCTTTGTTGACTTCAGTTAACTCAACGATATATCTCTCTAACCCAAGCTTGTAAGCCACATCTCTCCAACCGCGTACAAGTCTTTTCGAAAGCGTGTTCAGGAGATCATAAGTGACAGGTTCTGTTAACAAAATTGTACATTAGCATCATTGGTGTTTGTACACGTGATGAATTTACATCTTAGGACCTGCTTAACACTGCATTCTGTCTTGTCCACCTCATCAGATTCAGGGGTGGTGGATGGGGGCGTATTCATCATAATTGTGCCATAATAAGCAGAGAGGGGCACCATCTGAAAATATGGGCCCAGCGGAGACAGGGGCGAGGGAAGGCATTAACGAAAAGTACTTTGTCCGGACTATAGGCCCAAATATTTACCTGGATTTCCTTGCTTGTAAGTATCCACAAACAAGGAAATCCGGGTAGACCCATTTGCTCTGCTAATAGCCATCCTACAGAAAACATATCAAAATATGTTAGCCATCATCTGAACCCGCTGGTGCAGACACTACTATTCAAGACACATTTCACACACTACTCAAGAACACCACCCACCTTCTAAACAAGTTCAAACAGATTGACACATTGCCTCCTAATGCTATTCTTGTGACCTTAGATGTATCTTCTCTGTATACAAACATTCCAACCAACGAAGTAATTAAAGCCTGCAGAAAAGCCTTGGACACTCGAACTGACAAATCTCCTCCGACTGAAGCTATTTGTGACCTTGTGCGTATGATTTTGACTATGAACAATTTTGTTTTCAACGACGAACATTTTATTCAGAAACACGGGACTGCAATGGGGACAAAGATGGCTCCAACCTATGCAAACCTTTTCCTGGGTGAATTTGAGAAAAATGCACTCTACAAATCACCTGACAAACCGTTTCCCTGGTGGCGTTACATTGGCGATATATTCATGATCTGGACACTTGGCGAAGACCAACTTGACAAGTTCATAACCTACCTGAATAGCCTACACCCTACGATAAAATTTACAAGCGAACGTTCAACAACTTCCATCCCTTTTCTAGACGTTAATATACAATAACTCTTGGTTATATTTCTGTAATAAGGGACATAAGGTACGCCAGTTTCAAAACGACAAGTACCTTCCAATAAAAATACGCCCTACTCTGATAATAGACCCAAGGACTGAACGTCTTTAGATATAAGCTCTGGGGAGCCAGTCATCGGATGGTTAAGGTAGCTATAACAGGCATTCCGGACAAATATCAAATGATGTTATGCTAGTTAATTTCAAGATATCTTTCAATTCCCGACTCGATAACAAGACACGTCCAGTACTGGTAACGGTACCATTATTTTAGTGGGGAGTGCCTTGGAAATGACTATGACTCTGTGTCTGATTCGCAAACAGCTTTATAGTTTGTAGATTTCAACAAAGGGTCTAAGTTATCAATTGGAAAAAATTTCTTGAAACTATAAACCAAAACTATCCCTGTGGTAAATATATGAATTAGCTTCATTGGCAATAAACTGTTTTGGAAACAAACCCAACAAAAAACCCAACATAAAAAAATTATCTTAAAGTCTTTCCGCCTTGATCTGCATCATTTGCTTCACATTCACTGAGTGGATTTCCACCCATTACATGAGTACGTACGTGGATCAGCTACATCAACACACAGTCGAACACAACTATTGACGGCTCCAAGTACAACACCCCGGCAGGAGATGATTGGAGCATGTCCTCATTATGAGATGTGCAGATATTTCTTTAGATTTACTCATATCGTTCGCCAAGGACATGGCCCGTTTAGACGAAAACAGGCATTTATTCGAACTGAGCTATTCGTTGATCACTCATTATGCGGTACCTGTTCCAATATTTTATTTATATATATTATATTCCTGACTATCCTTTAATGAATTGAGGGGCCTCCATTTCATATTCAGGTTGAATATATTTTCACATTTTTAATGATTGCTTTTATGTTTCCTCGTTTACCTGCGCCGGCCTTTCATTGATTTATTGCCAATTTATTTCAAAGTTCTTCCAGTCTCCGTCATCGTATGGTATCTACTCTTCCATCCCCAATCTGACCAGTACAGCATGTTCGGCGGAACAGAAACAAAATATTTTTATCAAGTGCACCACAGAAAGGCAATCAAGACTTACTCAACCGCAAGTAAAATATGTTCAATAGAAATAAACACTTTATCTAAAATTCACTAACGAGTTTGTAATTCAGTTGCGTCATCTATAACAAATATTATCCAAACAAGAGCTCTCTAGGATATTCGCTTTAGTTCAAGTTACCGTCAATATCCCTGCAGGGGAAGAGAATGGAAAGTTGACGGCCATGCCGTCCAAGCGGCCGTCACACTTTCATGCTGGGTACTCTTTACTAACGTTCGATAATAGTAACCGCTCTAAAATAACAACCAGGAATGAATCGGAATAAATCAACAATCGTGGGTAAAAGAAAGTAGAAAGCTACACATCTACTTAACAATCTCCAATGAATTGTGGAATCCTTTATTAGGGAGCAAGCTCTGCGGAAACAGATGTCTAAGTCGGAAGAACTTGTTAGTAGAATAGACGAGAAACGAACCTGAATTAGGTGCTCTGTTTGTTTCAAACAGACGATTCCAATTTCCTGTCAGCGTGTGTACAGTTATAAACACAGGACGCTCATATTTATTGAAATATTGCATCTGTTAATGGAAAACTGCCCACTTTTGAAAAAAACATGTAACAGAGAGAAAACGTCGTCTGCTTCTAAGCGAAAATAGTTTTAAAAAATGCAAGAACACGCTGAGTATATTTATTAGAGATTGCGAATATTCGGTTGAACAGCCCCAACTTGTGCCAGTGGAGCTTCCTAAATGAAATTTCGAGCGGATTTTGAGATAATGTTAAGGCAAGTTCTCTCGCTTTCAGTTCACTTAACAAGTAGGGTATTGATCGGGACCAACTAACTATATAAGATTGTTCATTTAGTGGCTATATAAATAGAATTAGTAATATGTTATCTACAAATTAGCGCCAATACTTTATTTTTGAACAGCAACATGCTTTTCATTTCCAGCCAATCAATAAAGGGTGTTAGTTTTCTTGGTTATGTTCCTTTATGTGAGTGTTCTACCAAATTTGCGCCACAAATGATTGCTAAGGCAATAACCATGCACACCGAATATTTGTAGGCGAAACAAACTGACATGGTGCAAACAATATTTTCGGGATCTCTTAGAAAACATAGGTTTCTTAAAATACTTTATATAATTTTGTCAATCAAGATAGGAGAAGTTAAACGCGGAATCAGAGTCGAGCAGTGAACTTTATCTTTTGCGTAGCGGTCCTGTTTGTATGTAACCGCCATTTTCTGCTCGGAATAAATGCCACTCAGCCACCACTAACACCGACAGCTGCTCGAGAGAACATGAGAGTAAAATGATCAAAAAACAAATAAATATAATAAAAGTTTTATATAAAAACAAATTATAGTAATTAATAGCTTATCGGATCTTTTCTACAAAATCTTCCTGCATCCTATAGTGAAAGAAATAATTTTATTTCCCGGAGTCGGCGATTTATACAAACAAAATATGCATGTTGTGGCAATGTTCGATTTGCCATTATTTTCCCTAAACTAACCAAGAATTATGTATGGAAGAAGCAGAATATTAATAAAGCAGATAATTTAAACTGTTTCATTTCATGGCCAACCGACAAGAAAAAGTTAAATTACTTGGTTGAACAGCGATGCACGGATGGACTTATCAGTTTATCGTGTTTTGATATCTCAACACATCGTATCAACGCACTCGACGTGGGAGTAAAGGGTCCAAGGGTGAGAAATCACTTATCTTTTGTGTTATTTACTTTTGAAGAAAGAAAATATCAAGGAAGCCTTTCTATCGTAGGTTTTATCACAAATTTTGAATTATGAGAGAAAGTATCTCAATTTTAGGGCCTCGTTTTGATGACCACTTTATCGTTTCTCTGTTTTTATTATAATAACATTTATTTAGTTTGGTGGTTTTGAACCAGCTTTTTCTGGAAGCCTTCTTGAAATAAGGAAAACCACTCAATTTCATCAAAGTCGTAAAAAACAACATTTTTTATAGAACATTGGCGATTTTAAACCGTTTTGTTTTGTGTGGGAACTAAAAACAAAATGTTCCTAGAAATATTATGATATAATTTAATTACTATCACTATCTCCTGCGATTACAAAGTTATCGAAGTTTAGAGATAGTTGGATCCCGATGGCACGCATGCAATATTTTGTAATATTTAACTATATCCTTAGATTTTGTTTTCACTTAAGTTTGATGAACAAAACTGTGGGTAAAATTTGTTTTATTGAAAAAGAAATCGCAATGTTTTGACCCTAACTCTTTACTTCAATCTAAATTAAGCACAAATCTTTATATGGAAGGTTATAAAGTCTAGAGGAACTGGATACGATTGCATATGGTTTTGTCTATAGCTTCATCTATTCGAAAATTTATTTACGCAGGTCTGAAAGCTTTTTATTGTGAATATGCTTCATTCACTTATGTTCAATTAAGCGTTTCCAGTTTTTCTTGCTTACTTTAGAATCCGCAGGCGTTTTGTGTTTGTAGCTTATTAGAAGTCTCGAGTGATCATTTTGTCTTAATTTCGACAAAGAACAAATGATCTAACAACTTAATATGCAAATTGACAAGCAAGAACGAGTTGGCTATGGTATAAACATCCCGTCGCGCATTCACAAGCGGCTTCTCTCTTGGCCGGGGAGTGATGGAAATGCGTCGGCAGGAGATTAACGTTTTGCTCACGTGCGGGACCTTGAACATCTGCTCACTCGAGAGCGACTCGAATATAAACGGGGCGTTCGATATTCTCCGATTATAGTGATCTAAGATACAAGCCATGAAAGTACAATTGTACGTCGCTTGCTTTATAGCAACTCTGTTGCTTATTCAAAGGGTGCAAATGAAACCCCAGCGCAGCTGTACAGGCGAGGGACTTTTTAAGTACATATGCGAAAATCAGGTACGTGATTAGACAGTTAAATTCAGTGCTATTTTGTTCAAAGAGCTACTTGCGAGGGTAGTAAAACGAGAACCGGTTTTTAAGGGAGGGATTTTATAGGATGCATTTTATACTATTATATATATTTTTTTCACCTTCAAAAACATCTGCCGGTAATTTCAAAGCTTTTTTAAAAAACTGTTTTGAATCAATTTTAGAAGAAAACGAGTTTCAAGAAGTCTGAACACATAAAAAGCTGACTGGTTAAAACGTCCTATTTTAATTGGTTCTCTCACCATTCATTTTGCTTTGGCCGCTTAATTTGGTAATTTTCACTATTTTATTTTAGTGGACATTTACCTTGACAAAACAAATAAAAGTCATTCTAATGAAAATATCGGTAATTTATAGCAATGATATTGCAATGATAGCATTTATTAATGTGAACATTTTATGATCAATTGCTTTTTACAGTGCATGTTATTAAAGTTTTCTTTGGTTGTGTAACTTGTGTAACTCTACTGCCGTACTGGCAGATATATAGTTGATGAGGGCGAAGCACGAGTTAACTATACATTTGCCAGTAGATATTGAAAACGAATAATCTAATTGTTTTAGTAGAAATCTCTAGACATGAAATGAGTAAAACTTCATTGTTTCGGTTGATCTGAAAAAATATTTCATTTAAACCAAAACTTAAATACTTTTAATAAGAAGTACTTAAACAGTTTTCAGCCAAGCTCTCTTGCGAATGTCGATGCTTGTCGATATTCTATCGGCTGATAGATAGATAGCGAGTAGAGTAGCTAATCAGATCGAAGCATTCTCAATAGAGCACAAGTAGATTTCTACTGATACAAAGTTATCTGAAATAAAGCGTCTCATTGTTTATGAATAAGAGTTATCTTGCTTGTTGGTTGACTGTCCGGATATTTATTTAACCAGCGATTGTGCCACAACGTTCTGTTTCAGCGGCTACCGCTGCTTTGCATCTGATTATATACATATATGGGTAATAATAGAAACCGAAAGAAACTGTTAATATTAGTATTATATAATCAAGGAGACATACCTGCTGGATATTTCTTGTTCGGTTATAGAAGTAACTTTCCATGAAATATAAGTACTAGTCTAGGGGGTATATTGTCCCAAACCAAATGAGAAAAACAAGATACGTTTACGTTCTAACTTCAAAACGTTTCATTTTACCAAAAAAGCTATAAATGATCCATTCTGCTACCAAGTTTAATTGACTATCAAATCGATGTAAGTAAAGAGCATATGATTGAGCTTTTTGTTTTTTGGAAACCTACACAAACTGTCAAACATTTCTGCATTCATGAACTTCAGAAATTGTCAAACTCAAGGCAAGAGTCACGTAAGTAGTATGGTAAAAGACGACTTAGCCTGTTTTTGGGGGTGTGGATGTGTGGTGGAATAAATTATCTTAGGGATGTGGTAATTGATTTTAACTTTAGAAAGTATCCTATTGTCTTCTATCTCATGGATAAAATGGGGTGAATTACATTACATATTTGCTTCCATATTAATGAACTAGTAGTAACCACAGGGCTAGCGAGGTGCTACCGAGTATGCATTAAAGTTTGGTGATATATCTTGCATATGCATTATGGCATTTATATTATTTAATTTTAAAAACTGAACCTGGTTTTTAAAAAATTAAATATGAGTTTCAAGCCAAGGGTGCAGAACTAGTGAGATGAGATCGCGAGTAGACGGCGGAAGCGAAACTTTCATCGATAATCGATCAAATTGAAATTTCTTGATTCAACTTCAGCAGGATACTGCCAGTAACTAAATGACATTGTTAATGCATACAAATTATTATAGAAACACAGAGGAACCCGAACTTCCAGAATATAGATGGCTCCGCTAGCGCTTTTGAGGTCAATTGACCATAATTGATAATAAAAATGGCGACTGGTACATTTACCCATAATTCTTAGCGCACTAAAACCCTAAAGCACCCATAAGAATGCACTGAAAGGTCCCCAAAACTTCAAACCTAACATTCAAAATGTTTTTAGTACAGGGACGAATTGTGCCAAAATATATGGTTTTCTATGTGCCAATTCGTTGTGTTAGGTTCGCAAGGTATTGTGGTTAAATGTACAGCCGCCATCTTTTTTATCATGGTCAACTCTGCCTTGCCTTTCGGTTTTATACGAACTCATGTTTTGAGACTCGGTTGTTCAGATTGTTTCGTTCCCGTGCCTAAATACGAAATTCAGCTGGATATTAGCTGTGTTCAACAATATATATCGTCCTCATTTTGTCTTCAGAACACATTTTTGCACAAATAATACCGCGAATATAACATAACAGACACAAAATGTCAGTGGAAAAAATAATTTGTGACATATACGACCAGGCTTCGCTTTCTACAGGGTAATAACTCGATCCTATGATCGACCGAGCGGCAAATCGATATTTATGTGTTGCCTCCTTCGTCGGCAGCATTAAATAACGGGATATTCTATTAGTTGTGCAAATTAATAGCGTAACGTTTTTGACTTCCGTGGGAGCTTTTATTCAATCACGTTTCGATTCACATAAACGTAATGGGTTGTCCAGCTTTACTAACACGTTGATAGCCGATAGAAGCTCTTGGGAATTTGAGAAACACTCGACTGGCGCCTCTTGCTTCAACCTAGCGCGCACTCGTTTTCTAATCTTCATTAGTAGAAATTTGCCGTGTTCTATTTCAAATGGACGCATTTGATTGGTTCTCTGAGCGAAAGCGAGTTGTATAACTGTTAAATATTGTTTTCACACAATTAATCTATTTTGACTGCTTGCTTCTGCTTTCGGAGGAAATGCAAACAGTTTCTCGTAATATATTGCTTATGATGTTATAGGCGTCGCTTACTGAACTGAATTATTCTATTCATATGCGCAGGCACGAAGAGACAATGTTGGGCAGAGCGCCGATGAGGAGCTACAAGCTCAGGAGCCTGGGAACGAAGCAATGATTAATAAAATACTCAAGACACCGAGAGAAGATGAGAATTACGGACCACTAAGTAAAATTCTTAAATACCAGTAGTACCAAATACTAGCGGTATAAAGTGGACGGCTTGCTGTTCAACAACAGCTTGTAAGACACATGGATTTCAACGAGAAAGAAAAGTCATTGTTGAGCAGCAGAATAAATCATCAACTACAACCTTAACGTATTTAGTGAAGTGGTATTTCTCGGAATTTACTGATTTCCTCAATGATCAAATGCTGTATCGCAATATAATGCCTAGTCACTTGGGGTTATATTAGTTCGACACTATTTACTTAGGGCAAGTGGGGGTGGGGTGGGGGTGTGGTTAGTAGCCAGTGATGTTATCCATTTGGTGCACAGTTATAGCTTCCCTTCCTATTTGGTCCCAACGTAATTGTTACTAGTTAATTAATTCTCGTTTATATATGTCCACGATTTGCATACTTTGTTATTCATAGGTGACTTACAGGTAGACCCCGCATTATTTATCTGAAAACGTTTAAAAGCAGGGGACCACTCAACATAAATAAACTGCTGTCCAGCTCGATGTTGGATCTCTTACTCAGTTAGAGATTCATGTGATAGACGTCACTCGTAGTGTGAGCTCTGGTCCGATAAAGACTAGCACTGCTAGTCAAAACATTGCCATTAAACCAGCTGCCTTAAAAGTGATGTTGTCGTGATAGCCCTGCAGTCAAACTTTGTTTTTAATTATCTGCCATAATCCATCGAAAAGATGCGAAGTTCCTTAATTCAAAGTCAAATTCAAGCGAACATTCGGTTTTCAATCATCACAGTCCGTGTTATCTGGGAACATGATAGTCAGTTTACTGTTTATATCATCACTACTGTAGCTGTACTTGGACTCGCTTGCTGCTAGGTTTTTCACA